>NNCF01126401.1:18502-35557 GCA_002313205.1 Laupala kohalensis | reverse complement strand
ATTCCCTGCTACTCAGGCACTTCAATAAATTCAGAGACTTTAATGTTCTTGCCCTTAGGTCTGTCAGATGTTCAATCCAATTCAGTCTCTGATCAAAGATTAGACCTAAAAATTTCTTTGTTTTTCAGTTGCCAGCGTAAAAGTGTTTAGGTTTTCTATATTCCAAAATGTTAACGTTATTTCATATTTTGTTTTTACGTTGCTGTGTTTACTATTTGTTTATTCTGATGTAATCTATAAAAGAGGTTTGGATATTATTAACCAGATATATTTTCCACGATATCACTCAATTTTCTGGAATAACTAAATGTAGCGAAATATTTTTAATATTTAGATGAGCGAAGAGCGACCTTTCACCAAAAGAAACGATTGGGGTGAAAGAACTCGTCCCTTTGGAATCGTTCGATCACGAACGTCACATCTCTACTATGAAAGGCGATATTTGTTCTTATCTGGATCACCTAACATGTTTGTTAGATATGATGTAACTTGTTAAAAAATTGTTCGCACACGGTTTTGTGTTGACGTGTGATTTAATCAATTCTGAAGGTCAAAATTTTCTTATAGTAGTACGCGTATGCTCGGTGAATGCGATTAGGACTGTGAGGTCTAATATTGTGGAAGAACGTGATGATAATTCTACAATTACTAATGATATAGATACGAGTGTTTGTATGAACATGTGTTTCGAAAAATATACAAATTGCTTGCTTAAATGATCATGTGGGGGGAAAAATGTATTTGAAACAGGCAGACACCTATTTTTATCAGGTTGCCAACAGAACATGCATAATGCAATCAACTTGATATTGGCGCTTAATAAACATTATTTATTTTATGATTCATTGCCACTACGCTCTGGAGTGGACGGCCGCAGGGAGTAAGTGCCGCGTTTTTCATACAGGGCACACTAACTGTACATTTCTACACAGTATGCAACGAACCGAAACGAACGACTCAGGAACAGTTGAAGGCGGTTAAATGTATGAAGCAGTATGAACATTTCCGGGGCCGGGATGAAAATAAAGTATCTTATTTTTCGTTACTGAATAGAAACACCTATGCTGTGAGAGAATGAATCCCTATTACATGCATCTAAACAATGAAAAGATAACCTGATAATGAAGTAATTTTTTACATCCAATCGTATTTCTACCTCAATAATAAGCTGAATTTTTTTGTTGACTTCTACCTCAACAATAAGCTTCTTTAATCATCCTGGCTCATTGTTTAGTTGATAAAAATGGTCTAATGCTGTTTCCTAGTGACTGTGCGGGTTTCAAATTGTTAGGCGGCTGCTGAATTATGTTTTTATACAACATGCATTACATAAAGTTTTTAAACATTCCTGACGAAACCTAGAAAAAAGATGAAAGTATTGAGCTGAAACGTGCTTGGTTGGTATGACCTGGAATGAAACAAGATTGCACGATTGCGTGGACTAAACGACAAACTATGGTACTGAATGCTTTTCACATTTTTAAATATTGTGTAATATTACCATTACATGACAAGATTCAGTAAATAGAAAACAAGCAATTGATATAGCACCATAATAATGGTGTCGCTAGAGTAGTGGATTCCACCTGGCGGCCCGCGGGCTGCATGCGACCACAGAGGCAATTTTTTGCGGTTCGCGAAATCTGTAAGAAAAAAAAGAAATATTTTAGAAGAGATATTTAGACGTTATGAAACAAATATATTTTTGCTCGTTCAAAATATTTATTTCCAAGCGGAAAAAATGAACAAACGAAGTTGGTAAATAATTAATAGTCTCCCGTGTAAGAATCACACCAACAACTCGAACTGTGTGATATACAAGCCTATGAGTTTTTACAGACCATAAAATAAAAAGGATTCTATTTCTTTAAACAGCTAGTCAGCGAAAAACGCCAAAACATAAGACATTTTGGACTAAAATGCCTTCAATGTTTGGGAGCACATAGATATGTAAAAACTTATTTCTTCCATGAAATGTATTAAAAATCAATACAAATGTCTAAATGAATATTCCTCCTTGCATCTTATTAGCGTAACAACAAATGAGCTAGATGTGGAAATTCGTTCATTGGTAGATGCAGCTGATTGAACATAGCATTCCAACTAAACTGTCGTTTTGTAAATTTTCTTTTGATTATTAATTACAGTTTGACTTAAGGTTATATATTGATTCAAATAAAGCTTATCACGTCCTTTTGGATGTTTCGTTTTGATAACATTAATTTCAGTTTGTCTTCTCCTACATGTTTTATCTTTGCAATTTTTATAGAATTGTCTGTTAATTATTCATTTCATTCCTTTGTGTCATTGTAAAAGTTTTTTATGCAGTAACGAGAATGAACCTTCGTTTAAATTAAACTATGTATATTATTTCATACTCATTTCTCTCTTCTTACAGAATTTCATAAAAAATTAACCTATTAAACTGAGGCTAAATCAAAAAGATTCCATTTGACCCTCAAGCCCTTGTAAGTTGGAACCCCTGTGCTAGAGCATAAAGTCAACTGGAACTAGAAAAAGATAATTGACGAAAAGTGGATGTGCAATAAGATTATCATGTATACTCAGTCATGTTACTTTGCCTCGAGAATTTCAACAGAAGAAAAAAGAACGTGAACGGAAACGCAATGTGTTTATCAGCTTATTGTATATTAGATGCAGTAAATTACTTTATTCTTCTCAACATGGATATAGGCAGTTTGCATCAGTTCTCTGGGCTGGCTAACTGGCTTGATGTTGGTACAGATTTTTTTTGGTGGGGCTCGTGGGGCTTTAGGGTTCGTCAACGGCAAGGTCATTAGAACCCTTGTTGGTACAGAGCTTGTGTTCATTGTAGCTAACGCTTTTACTTCGTCGTCGTCCTAAGAGTAATGATATTTGTACCTCGCGTTATGTTGGCAGGATATTCGAACTTCTCAAAACTTAAGTCCATTGCCAACCTCAGACATCAATTCAAATCATTTGCTTTTGTGGCACTATTCTGTTCATTCTGCATCGTGCGTATGGAACGAATATTACCTTGTGTCTTAGCTTATTGTGATCTTAACTTGTATTTCTTTACAGCAAATAGTCACTTTAGTGACTACTATAAATATGTATTTGGATATTACTTAACTTCGTAAATGTTGGCAATTTGTGTTAGGTAGCCATATTGCATAACTTTCGGTCAAGTTACATGACTTTCAGTATAGATGTTCACAAACGATAGTGGTAGGCGGTTACTAGCACACTTTATGTAAGGTAGTAATCAGCTGTTACTATAATCTATATAATAGTGGTTACTAGCTGACTTTCTCGGTCAGGTAATCCAGTGGCGTAACTATCCCAGTAGTTTCAGTGCTATGTAAATAGTTAAATTTAGAAGTATATTTTATAAATTTTTTAGTAAAAAATACAACATATCTCAGTAACTATTTAGTAATTTAATTTAATAATATTTACATACCGTGTATTTAAAAATGTGGTAATTGTAAAAAAAAAACTATCCCATGATATATTTATATTTTCTTACTGCGTTCTTTCATTTTAGCAAATGCTTTAAGTAACTGATCTAATATGCAGCCGAAATCATTTGTAACCTCACATATTCGATGGATGAAACACTCAAAACACCACATCTGTCTTGATTCGTGGAATTTCTTTTGTAATTTTTGACGAGTTTCAGTTTCGAAAATGATCGTTCAGCAGTCACAACTGTCACTCACATAGTTAAAATATTATGATAACCGTATCCGAAAAACTGACAGAGAGCGTTAAATGATCTTGTAAATATTGAGGTCATGAAAAAATGTTCGTTCATTAATTATGACTGCATTACGTTAAATGAGACTTTTCAATAATCAAAATTATTTGGTTTGAATAATAATTTCTTCCCAAACGGTTAAAAATAAAGAAAGTACCTATTACTTCCAGAGGTACAGGGGCCCCCGGGCAATGTCCGGGTGTACATGGTGCTTGTTACGCCAGAGATGTAATCCCATTGTTGCGGATAGCTACGTTCTTTTAAATATAATTCTTCATAAATACTTTAGGTTGCTCTACTGTTGATTATATTAATTTGGTAACCCTGTGTTTTCTGTTGTAGCGTGTGTTTGTATGTTCTAAAGCCTGTCTGGTTTTACCTTCTGCTCTGTCATGTTAATTCAAATAAAAATATACTTTTGATTTTCATTAAAACGTTCAACAGTATATGTGATTAGTTGTATTTGAAGAGAAAATTGCGTACCAAATACTTTTTATTGGGGATTACATTGCAAAACGTTCAACCTGAGAATGCAGATACACAGAGACAGTAATTAAAAAAACATACATTCTAAAAATTACAATGTTAAGACATTAAAATTTATAGAGACAACATTTTTAATAAAAATTGCGTAAGACACTGAAATATATTACTTTTCTTTTAATATTAATAAAATAGAAGTATTCGTGAAGTAACAAGGAGAACTCACTTATGAAACTGAGCATTTTAACTGACTCCAAGGCAAATAGATCAAACGCACGAGAAATAATTTAGATATACTATGGTTTACTCAAATGCTTCAGAACGTTTGTTCCTCCATTTCATTTTTGTTACATCTCTTTTTCGTTCCGCGGAAGAGATAACTTAAGCGGAGGTTTAATGTCTTTGTTCGAAGAACGGGGTTTTGATGTTGACGATTTTCCTGAAAGTGAGCTTCATGTTTTTCCGGAGGTTTTTGTATCTTTTGTTGAGTGTCGCTATTCTGATGCTAATGTAAATGTCCAAAGAGATGGAGATTCTCTTGGAAAAAAGGTTTGTCTGTACAAGAGAAATTAATTTTTACGCTCAGAGTTGCAGCACTTGAAAATTAAAATACACAGAAAACGCAACACAATTGAATGTTATTACCTTGTATCTTGACATGAATAAGAGTCATCGATTTCAAAATAAGCACACACGTCGCAATATTCTCTAAATGTCAAGTTTTTTTTTTCATTTTCTATCTATATTGTGGATCAAAAATCACAAGATCCTTTCAAAATACAAATACGGCAAGAATACACACACACAATTGTTTTTGAAAACCATTTTTTTGCTATTAATTTTTAATTTCATATCCCTTTTTAATCAGTATGTTAGATGCACAGTAAATTGTGTGACGTTCAGTTGATAACATTATTACTTGTATAGTACATACGTATTGACGTTGCCTGCATAAAGATGTAACGAGATATTATGGAAATACATTTTGAAATTTTAGAAAATATAATTGAATGTATTGGTTTCCCAGAAAAAATGATAGAAAATTTGATTTTCCTAGAAAAACTTAATTACATTATTACTAAACCGTCGTCAAAGTCAAAAACTCAAACTATCCCACATCAGATCCCGAAGGGTCCTTGGGGTTCGCGGAGAGTAGAGCTCCGCAATTTCTAGACCTCGGTACTAGGAGGAGGAGATGTGGTCAGCATCTCGCTCCGACCGGTTGGACCCCGGGATAGACCCTTCATTTTACAGCAGGCTGAGTAGGCCTGGGAGTCAGTCTGCATGTTTAGGTGTGATGAAAAATCCCCTCCTTCGGGAACCGAACCCCGCCCATCCAGCCAGTAAATCATCGCTCTACCCACTGTGCTACGCTGACGCCACTAAACCGTTGTAGTCCATTTAAAGATATAATATAAGATCCATATAAATTTCCTTAGTCCATAAAAGTGTACTTGGATTTATTCAATGACTTTTTAATAACGTAATTATATTTTAAATTAGTTAATTAAATGAATATTAATAAAAGACTATAAATTTTTGTATCTATATAAATTAGTTCGGCAAAAGTTATGACAAAACAAGCGAGTCAAAGTTTAACTTGTTTGACTTCTCGAGTGAAGTGAGTCTCGAGCCACCAGTCAGTGTTAAAACTAATTTTTGTTTCATAATTCTACTTTATAGCTAAGATTAAGACAGGAAAGTCTGCGCACAATTCAATAAAATAATTAAAAAAACCAAATATAATTTTTTTCTAAACTATCCATGAATAATATTGACTTCATTTGTTTTTATGCATTTACAGTGCTATTTTGTTGTTATGCTTTAATTTAATACAACAGCTGCAATAAAACCAAGAAAGCTATTTTGCGCTATCTATACTTACATGGTTGGCGTAATTGCGCACATTGGCAGAAGAAATCGTTATTAATATTAACTATATTAGTTTGTAAACAATAATAATTGTATTTAAATGACATTTTTGTAATGTTTTGGAGAACAAATATTGTTTTATTAGTAGAGAATATTTCAATGTAATGATAAAAAAATCAGAAAAATGAGAATTTTTTACACGAATTAAAGAATTTTAATTAAAGAAAAAAGTAGAAAAAGGAAGACCAGATAAGATTGCTAAATGACATTAAGTTACTTGTTAATGTGTTTAAATTAAAATTAATCTATTTTAATTTCTACAGTTTTCTTGTTTGCTGACCGATGTTATCGTTGTCCACAGTTGAGGCAATTGCAACCACCTGCCGTAAGTAACACATTGAATTCAGTCACTAGTCGAAGTTGTCTCATGGAACAATTACAGACCAATCTGTGGACTCATTCTCATTCGCCTTCGTTTTCCTTTCTCCACTGCGTAATCTCATCTAGCTTGGAAACTAATAGGAAAAATACGCCATCTCTACTAAGAAGCAGTCGCGAAAACACTGCCATTTTGGTATTTGAGATTGTGTGGTCCTTTCTTTAAACGTAGTCCCTTCTAAAAACAACAGTTTGCGTTCTCACTGTTAGTCTAGATTAGTAGTTTGTGAGAAAACGTTTAATTTTAAAATATTTTGTACTACTTCCATTTTGTACAAATTCAGAGGAAGAGATATAAAAAATACAAGCACTTACTTTGGGAAAACAAAAAGAGCAATGTTTTCTCCTAGACGCTCGAAATAATCGTGTTTATGCAAGTGGACACTCCACTATTGCCACTATACAACTACCTGAAGCTTAGCGCTCACTCTAGTCCTTCCTTCCGACCCTCTTTGTGCGCAATCTCTCCGACCGCGCTATCTCTCCCGGCTTTACCTTAAACTGAACTTAATCTTGCAACGGGGATATTCATTACCTGTCCTAATATAATGTAAAGTGTATAATAAAATTATAATACTGCAACAAATGTTTCTTCTCAATGTTGATTAACTACGTTGCTGTATTTCGTAAGTAAACGAAGATAAACTTCCGTATTTTGGAGATACATGTAAACTACGATATAAGTTCAAAAGTATTTTCAGTGAGTGAATTTTTGTTTGCTGGTATTTCATAACTTAAAACGAGATCTGGCAAGATATTTTTGAGTTTCCCATGCAAAAGCGAAGCTGTTAAGGTAATATACCAGTCAGAGCGACTAAGCTTATGTACCCCGAAAAAATGTTTCAAATGATAGTTTGAACTATTCCCTATCCAGTGGCGTTTAGTTTTCATATCCTAACGTCACAAAAGTTTGAATTATTTGACTTTAAATTACTCTGGGATTATGTGGGGTAATTTTCGCGGGTTTATTTTTATTTTTATATTCTGGTAAAAGTACCGGCTTAACATAGCAAAAAAAACTTAATAAAACATGGCAAATGGAAATAGAAGCTCAATGACATTAAGATTTTCATACCTTATGGGGCATTTACCAGAGTAATTTACTAAAAACTGTGGAAAATGCNGAAATGGCAGCCGCAACACGTGACTGAAGACAATGCGACCCTTGCCAAAGAAAGAGTCAAATGACAAACTAAATTTATCATCAAGATTTTAAATCACAAAATAATTGTCCTCATCCAATAGTAAAATTCAGTAAAATAAATTATTAAATATTAAGAACTGCTTTGGTGATTATTTCCCAGTTTTGTTAATAGTTGTCAACTTGACTTCAGTCAACCTTAACTTATATAATATCTTAACTCGTTCGAATATAAATATGCAACTGTGATTATGAAATAACCGTAGACATGTCCCTTGGGCTTGATTTGTTAAATGTATCAAACTTTTCTGTCGACTGTCCTCTCTGTATCCATACTAGCACGACAAAGTGAGTTTACAACTTCAGACAACTCTGCCTCATCCATATTGTCGCAGTCCGTTCGGGTGCTTGCGTTAACATACAACATGAAGTACTCGGCAACAACAACGTCGCTTGTTCCGGACTCTGTGTCGCTCGTGTAGGATCCCACCCTTTCTTCATTATTGGATTCGCTTAAACCAGCGATTCGCAACCTTTTTAACATGAGTTACCCCATGAGACTATTCAAGCATGATATGCCCCTCCCAATTTTTGTTCAATGTATGGCAAGTCTCATTTGATTTGCCTTAAAATGGATAAATAATCCTACAAAAACATAATATACAAACAATAAGAATATTTGTTTTCAAATGCATTATAATGTAAGGGTTCTAATGAACTCGATGTTGCCGAGCCCTAAAGCCCCATTAAAAAAATATGTAATTTAAAAAAGTTTATTTGAAATAATAATTTGTAATAATCAGTAACCTTCAAATGTATTGTAATATATATTTGTTAAAATTATATTGCATACGTTCTAAGTAACTGGAAATACAAGTAATACATTTTGGAATTTAAGAGAAATTTGCTCTACAATGCTTTTCGCCCCACTTGGCATTATTATAGCGCGCCCCGCAGGTTGGGAACCGTTGGATTAACTGATTTACGCTACCGATGATTTATTTAGTTTTTTGCTTCAAACATTTCAATCAACGTTTTCTTGACACTTTCTCAATATTTTCTTGCTAAACAAATACACAAAATAATAATAGTTTCTAAAAAAGTGTATTTCATTTTTCTTAAAAATGGCAAGAACGTTTATCTTAAACTACTTGAATTTTTACTTAGTATCGCATTATGAATTTATATAAATTTGTTATTGATAGAGTCATTTTTCCCAGAAGTAGTCAGTTTTCGCTTAAAACTGTATTATCTGACGGATTAACCACATGCAATAAATAGATAGCATCCAAGGTACTCACTTCGTTGCTAATCATTACGTCTTAGGGTGTATAAACATAGTTGGACTATTTATGAATATAAATACATTTAAACATTACGATCAAGTATGCAAATACTTGGGAACGCGCATTTGTAAAACGAGTCTTAAAGATTATTTATACAGAGCTATTTTAATATCTGCGACTGCTGGTTCTCGTACATAATTTATTGTGATTTTAGCTATAATTTCAAATTCCCGCCAAACCTCTTTTTAGTTGTTCGAGAAATTCAAGAGGTTATGAATGTGTGAGACTGACACTTTCATAGCTCCATACGCGAAAAAAGGCAATGAAATTTAACATCACCTGTATATCACGAGAAAGCGTACCAGTCTTTTATCAAAAGAATATCGGTACGAAGATGATCAGAGTCTTCAAGTTCACATTTGATCCCTCCCTAGTACTTGCGAGTTATAATAGTTTCCATTCCGAATTCAGTCATAAGTGTTTCCGATAAGGTTATCAATTGCGTGTCAGAGTTAATATTCCTTAACAATTACAAGTATGGATAAAAAAGGGTTACATGGATTATAAACAATTATGTATGAACAAATACAGAAAATGCGAAATGGAATTAAGAGGAATTATTGGCTTTCACTTTTCCACAAGTCACCCATATATTTGAGTATACGCAGGACCTATTTGTTTAACCCGTCTCGGTAGAAATCATATCCCTGCACATTGAGCCTGTTCTCAATAGCAGTTTCCACATCTCTGTCTGAAGGGAAACTTGTTCCAGATAAGTGTTCCTTCAATTTCGGAATAAAGAAATAGTCATTGGACGCCAAATCTGGGCTGTTTGGGGGAAAAGACGTGACTCCAGAATTCCCGCTTAAACTTTTGCAGCATCTTTTGAATTTGGCAAAAAGTATGGGGCATGACACTGTCATGCAAGAGAATCTCAGCTCTGACACAATTGCACTCACAGTAACCCGTCGATCATTTCCAATCCCTTCTTCCACTTGTCTTGTTGAGGAACTTGGACGGCCGGTCGCTGCCATATTGTGGTGCTGTACATCATCTCTGTTCGATTGAAAAAATCTACACCATTTCGCTACATGTTCTCTACTCATTGCCCATTCATTCTCACTAGGAGGTCTTGACGGAGAGGACATGTTCTGAGAAAGCTTCCATAAAAGTATAACAAAAAGTATTTCGAAAGTGTGGATACGTTTTAATTGAATTGATGAAGTAGCATACTACGAAGGTGTGTGTGAAAACTAGAACTGACTCGACTCTTCGGGACAGAAAAAAAGTGAATTGCGTAATTGTGAAATCTTCAGACGATGTTTACGAACTAAATATAATATGAAAATAGGTTGCTAAATGGTTCACAAGAGGTGAGTTTCATTATAGGATAATAGAGAAGATAAAAATATAAAATCTGTAAAGATTTGGAACTATTTATCTGCTAATTATGGACACAGTTAACATAAATGGCTTTCATACTTCAGTGGAACCTTAATGGCAAAAGAACTCAACGTGAAGAGTTACAACTCTTAGCGCGTCGTAATCCGATATGTATCTGCCTACAAGAGACACACCTTTCACCAGAACACTCACCCTCTCTGCGAGGATACAGCAGATTCAGATATGACGACACCACGCGAGATCGAGCAAGTGGTGGAGTTGCCGTGTTTGTTAGAAACACTATCCTCTGCTCACCTGTTCTCCTACAAACCCACATCCAGGCTAAAGCAGTCAAAATTCAGAGCGTGCCAGCCATGACCGTGTGTTCAATCTAATTTCCTCCAACATGAGATTTCTCGGAGACTTCCCTCAAGAATTTAATTCACCAGCTCCCTCAACCATTACTCCTCTGAGATTTCAACGCCCACACAGTTCTGTGGGGCTCGTCGAGCGAATGCCCCAGGGGCCGACTGCTGAATAGTCGTTTGAGCGGGAAGATTTATATCTACTAAACACCGGAGATTACCCACTTTGCTTTTGCCACCGGGTCTTGGACTGCTATAGACCTGTCAATTTGCTCTCCTGAAGTTGCTTATATCTTTCAATGGAAGGTAGAAGATGATCTGCATGGTAACGACCATCATCCTATCTGGTTGTCCTTGCAGGAACGTGCAACTGTTCCCGAATGCAAGCCACGGAAATGGATTCTCAGAAAGGCAAATTGGACATTGTATCGTTCTCTGTCTATCTTCAGAGAAACGAGTAGTTTCTAAGAGAGGGTCGACCATTTGACCCACGTTATTCATCACGCCGCTGAAGAATCCATTCCGAAAACATCCATTTTTCCGCGATGACCTCATGTCCCTTGGTGGAACGACGCATGTCGGTCAGCCATTCGGGCAAGGCGAAGAGCATTACGGAAATATAAGGCTAGTCCATCTCCGGAAAACCTCGCCGCATATCGGATTGCTAGAGCATAAGCGCAGAACTATCAAAGAATCCAGATGCACCTCCTGGAAATAGTTTTTAAGCACCATTAAGAGAACAACATCGTCCACTAAAGTATGGGAGTCAATCAGAATGATATCTGGAAGGTATTCTCGAGTCCCAATATCTGGACTCAATTATCAGGGTCGGATTCTCACCAACTACAGTGAAATTGTAACAGCGATTGCTGAATACATTGCTGACATGACATCTACAGTAAACTGCGATCCTGATTTCGCGAGAAAAAAGGAAACAGCAGAGAGCACATCTTTTGACTTTCGTTCCACCAACTGGGAACCCTACAACTCTTCCTTCTCCATGTGGGAACTGGAGTCCACGACACTGCTCCTGGCCCTGATTCCATTCATTATGAAATGGACACTCAAGACAACTCAGTCGTGAATCAATCGATGACCTTCTGGATATCTATAATCTTCCATGGTCCGAGGGAGTATTCCCTAATTCGTGGAAGGAAGCAACGCTTATCACATTACTAAAACCAGGTAAGAACAAAACGAACATTAGTAGTTATCGAAGCATTGCCTTGACGCGTTGTGTTGGTAAAACTGGACAGAATTATCAATCTACGTCTCGGATGGTAAATTGAACGGCATGACTTGCTGAGTCGATCTGTGTGGTTTCAGGAAATTCCATTCCACCCTGGAAAACTTCTCCTAGAATCAACAAATCAAGATGCTTTCGTCCGAAAACAATATCTCATCGGAATATTCTTTGACATCGAGAGGACTTACGATACTACTTGGCGTCATGGCATTTTACAACAACTCTATGCCTGGGGATTTAGATGACGTCTTCCTCTGATGTTCATGTCCTTTTTGGATCAACGTGCCAAAGAATTGGAAGAGACACTTCAGATCTCCTTCTACCGAGAGAACGGTGTTCCTCAGGGCTCAGTCTTGAGTGTGACCTTATTTGCAGTGGCCATAAACAGCATAACGTCTGCTGTAAAGATTCCTGTTTTACACTCTCTTTTTGTCGATGACTTTGCTGTCTTTTGTTTATCACAGAGTGTCCCAGGTGCGGAGCGAAAATACAACTCGTCCTCAATAGATTATACCACTGGTCTAAAACGACAGGTTTTCAATTCTCTGCTGAGAAAAAACGCTGTGTCCTTTTCTGTAGGAGACCAAGCTTTCTGGTAAAACCTCACCCCAGGGACCAACGTTCTAAAATTCTACCCTTTTGTAAATTTTTTTATGTCTAATTTTTGATCGGAGACTGAATTGGATTGAACATCTGACAGACCTAAGAGCAAGAACATTAAAGTCTCTGAATTTATTAAAGTGCCTGAGTAGCAGGGAATGGGGCGCTGATCGCTACTCCGTGCACCAGTTTTATCGAGCATTCATAAGATCTCGGCTCGATTATGGCTGCGTTGTATATAGCTCTGCTCGTACAAGCTATTACCCCTACCCCACTAGTCCCTTTTCGAGTTTGTATGCCGAGAGTGGCGAACCATCTCTTTCCCTCCGGTGGCAAATCCTCATGCTATACACTTTTCCGTCGTGCAAACTGGTGCACAACGCGGTTTTTCATCCATCCTCTTCCTCCATCCGTTTCTACAACAACAGACTGAAAGCAACCAAACCTTTTGGGTATCGCTGTAAACAAATGAAGGAAACCTTGAATATATGCACACCTAATGTCTTTAATCAAGGTTTTAGTAAGACATCACCTTGGGCTTTGCACAAGCCGAAGATTATTTTCGGTCTTCTGCATCATGACAAGAAGAACACTCCAGCTCCGATGTTGAAGTTTTTTTTACTTAATCCTCTACAAACGCCGGGTTCGTATCCCTGTGTTTACCGACGGGTCGAAGCAAGCTGATGGTGTCGGCTGCTCCGTGGTTTTTCCCCGTGAGACCCGTGGCTACCGTCTAGGCGACTTGTGCAGTGTTTACAAAGTAGGACACTGTCCTCTCACTCATCGGTATCTCTTACTACTTGATGATGAAACCGTTTGGAGTGAGTGTAGTTGTTCTTTGACAGTGCGTCATGTACTAACTGATTGCGGAAAATACTCGAGTTTACGGAGACAAATTGTTTTGGCTGCAGATTTACCTACAATTCTCGGAAATGAAATGATTAATGTTATTAAACCAATGAATGTTATGAGTAGATCGGGGTATGGGAGAACTTGTGAGGCTTTACGGCTCATGTCGACATCAAAGGTTATTAGAGCCCGAAAACCTTGTACAGGTAGGGTAATATAGTTACGCACTAGGGAGAGCCAACATGACTTTCCCCGCGTGTGGGACTTGCCCAATGACTTAACCATACCCACTAAAAACCCTCCTGATTTACAACACACCAAAACATATCTAATAGCCAAATATCAAAAACATTGACAAACTGAGGGGAGGACATAACATGAGGGGGGACAAAGAATAAGGGGGGACAAAGAATAAGGGGGGACAATAAATGAGAGATAAAAAAATGAAGAAAATGAAAGATAACCTTGCCTTAATAGCGTTGGGATCGAAAAGAACAAGAGGTGAGCAAGGAAGGCATGAAAAGAGAAAGGAATGAGCCTTACTCAAGTAAGTGGAAGTTATGCCAGGCTCAGCTCGGGGTCCCATGTTCGCTAAATACGTACTTACTAGATGTAAGTCCGCTGGGGGGTTTATGAATCGTAGAGAATCACAAGCCTACTAAATGGTATAACCAAGAGAGAAGAAGCATTGTTTATGTATCTTATTGGATGTTGAAGGAGCCTTTGATAATGCTAATTGGGTGATATTGGTTCAAATAATGGCGGAAAAAGGTATACCAGCTTACTTACAAGAAGATTATCTACAAGATAGGTATTTTTGACAAACAATCGGACGTGAACAGATCTTACATAGGGCAACAAGAGGGTGTCCACAAGGCTCAGCGAAGGGACACTTGTATTGGAACATAATAATGGACAAAATATTAGACAAAGTACAAAAACAATCGATATAATTTGTGGCATACACAGATGATATCGCGGTTATAATTGAGGGAATCAGTATGTAGGCGCACCTTTAACATATTCGATAAAAATGCATTAATATGTTTAGGTGCATGTCGTAACGGCAAGTCATCACATGCCATGATGATTGCGCCGTCGTCAAGACCAACTACCCAGATGCTCTATGTCCAACGCCAGCATAATAGATACCGTCCACACAAGAGTCTCTACATACATAATCATTTATAAACATTGGGAGATTCCATGAGTTCAAAGGACGCATATGTTTTGAGCACACGTCGTATGTTTGTTAAGAGAGTTCCAGAAAGCTTGGATAGATGAATATTCTATCAATGTTACGTCATCAGCGCGTCGAGGATGTTTAAAAGAAGAACGCCGAACCGAGGTGTAATTAAGGAGATAGCAACTCCAAACATTCAGTGATCAAGCTCCCGACCTGGAAGGTGCTACGAACCTCCAACGCAAGAAGTTTAATCAGGTAGAAGTAGAAACGATATACAGAACGAGGATGGTGAAGATAGTAGAGTACAGGTTTACAAATAATAAATTAAAATCTCAGTGGCAAAAACAAGTGTAATGTGGTTTGGCCATTGTTGCAAGAATAGACGAAATCCATGAATCAAATTATACGAAGCCAAGATAAAATTTGCAGCAACGCATAAATTTCTAGGACTCATTTTGGATGACAAAATAAGTTTTTAAAACACATTTTTGATGTGGCCGAAAAGGCAAAACGGTTACATTATGGAATATTTCGTGTAGGGATAATCAAACACAATATCGACCAGGAAGATAAAATAATGTTATACAAAGGAGCTGTTCGACCGATGTTAACACATGGGGATACAGGGTTGCTACAGGTTATGTTGAAAGAAAAGTGAATTCTATACAACGAACATGTCTTCTTGCAATTGGTGGAGTATATCGGACATAATCTCGTAAAGCATGGGAAGTTATCTACGGAGTATTGGTGTATCTATGGATTTGTATATAGTTAAATTACAATATCGTAAGAAAATGAAAAAACAGGAAAACTATCTCTCGTAGCAGAAGACATAAATAAAAAACAAAGGGATGGGGAGGAAAGATTACACAAATTACAGTACAGGCATGGCAAAAACGATGTAGGAAAACACTAAATGGGCGAGTAACCTTTAAATACATTTCAGAAGAAGCATTTGCACACAAAAATCGAAAATGGTTTTGCTTAATCCATATGTAATCGAATTCATCACTGGACATGGCAGCATTAATAGCTTTCTTGTAAAGAGAGGAATACGGGAAGAAAAGATATGCATTTGTGGAAACAAAGAAGAAACCAGAGAACATCAAATG
Source organism: Laupala kohalensis (assembly GCA_002313205.1). Classification (NCBI taxonomy): domain Eukaryota; kingdom Metazoa; phylum Arthropoda; class Insecta; order Orthoptera; family Trigonidiidae; genus Laupala; species Laupala kohalensis. The sequence goes on along the minus strand of NNCF01126401.1, from coordinate 19,854 downwards.
TGGGACTGTGAATGGTATAGAGAAGAACGTGCAAGATATATTAAGGAAATGAAAAGGCTGGGAGTATTCGGAGCTGAGGACACATTTATACGGATAGACACAAAAGAAAAGTACAAAATTGTTTGAGATTACGTGATACACATGGGTATGGTGAGAGATGAATCTAAAATAGAAAAAGAAGGATACTAGATTAGTTTGGAAAAAAGTGGAGAAGATTATTATTATTTTCATTATTATTGTTTTCTTAAGATATGAAAATTTGTACTTAAGATAATTTGTATTAGATATGTTAATAAGAAAATTTAATAAATAATTATAAATTTATTGTCAAAAAACAGTACAGACTGCGTATGACCACGTGGAGGACAATAAACTAATTTACTCTCCGGTAGGAAGCAAGGGACCATCCCATCAAATCCAATCAAGTGCCCTAAGGCAGAGGTGGATTCAAAAATTTCAGCAAAAGTTCCTAGATAAGATAAAAAGTTAGCTGCGAGTTATAATACATATATAATGTCAATATGTTTGTAATTTAACGCAAATATGTTTGTAAATTTACATGTAAAAGTTATTTTCGAACTATAGATTATTTTGAGTATAGTGTTTACAAATCATAAGAGTTGAAAAAACACTAAATTCACGATTTATTGTTACAATAAACACGCCCCTAGACAAAGCCTAGAGAACCTGTATAAGAAATCCGCCTCTACCCGAAGGAAAAACGGAGAAAAACCCGGGCCAGGATGGGGCTACAGAATTAATGTACACAACCGTGCCAAAGTTGAGTACACATAAAACTAAATTAATATGAGCCATACGGCAACACAATCATGCAAGAAAATAGTTTTTGAAATTGTTATAAGTTATTTAAAAAGTGCTACAGCAATGGCATAATAAAGTACAAGACGGATATAACTTTTATTAAAATCAATAAATTATTTTACAGTGTAGAAGCACTGGTGTAGGAGGTAGTTTTTAACCGCAGATTTGAAGATATTGAATTTCATCATGTCTTTTACATTCTTAGACAGAGAATTATATAGAACGATTCCCGAATGACAAGGTCCTTTTTGGCAAAGAGTCGTTGACACTCTAGGGTGATGAATATTATTCCTATTGCGAGTATTGTGTTCGTGAACGAGACTGTTTCGTATAAAGAAAGGGTGGTGCTTCAATAATTCGGTCTTAACAAAAACGACTGTTTCATAAATATAAATGCAAGGAAGTGTTAAGATATTTAATTCCTTGAAAAAAGGTTTACAAGAGTTTCGGGGGTGAGATTTACAAATTATCCGAACTATCCTCTTCTGAATTCTGAAAGTTTGAATACTCTGACCGGAATTACCCCAGAA
>NNCF01126401.1:0-11911 GCA_002313205.1 Laupala kohalensis | reverse complement strand
CCTGCAAGGACAACCAGATAGTATGATGGTCGCTACCATGCAGATCATCTTCTACCTTCCATTGAAAGATATAAGCAACTTCAGGAGAGCAAATTGACAGGTCTATAGCAGTCCATGACCCGGTGGCAAACGCAAAGTGGGTCATTTCTCCGGTGTTTAGTGGATATAAATCTTCCCGCTCAAACAGACTATTCAGCAGTCGGCCCCTGGGGCAATCACTCGACGAGCCCCACAGAACTGTGTGGGCGTTGAAATCTCAGAGGAGTAATGGTCGAGGGACCTGGTGAAATAAATTCTTGAGGGAAGCCTCCGAGAAATCTCATGTTGGAGGAAATTAGATTGAACACACGGTCATGGCTGGCACGCTCTGAACTTCGACTGCTATAGCCTGAATCTTAGTTTGTAGGAGAACAGGAGCAGAGGATTGTGTTTCTAACAAACACGGCAACTCCACCTCTTGCTCGATCTCCCGTGGTGTCGTCATATTGAAGCTGCTGTATCCTCGCAGAGAGGGTGAAATTTTTGGTGAATTGTGTGTCTGTTGCAGGCAATTAGAGATCGGATTACGACGCGGTAAGAGTTGTAACTCTTCACGTTGAGTTCTATAGCTATTAAGGTTCCACTGAAGTATGGAAGCCATTACTGTTTGGAACCTCCGGGGTCAGGTTCGTGAAAATGTATATCCGCGTCACCGTCGGATAATACACATTCTGACTCCGAGGAAGAAATCACAGGTACGTTATTTTTCGTCTGTGCGATTTTTTGCTTGGTAATTGAACAGGGATCCGGTGTTTAGCCCTAGAACCAGGTTTTGTCTTTTCTCTGTGTGTCTCTTGCAGTACGTTTATTACTACTTGTTTTTTTTTGTAGTAGATTGATGCGCTGTTGGTGTAGTTTTAGGTTTCTCGGGAAAGGATGAGTCTTTTTTCTTGCCGCATTGGCACTGACATGTGCACGACGTTGTCGTAGACACGTCAGTTAAATCGGCCTGAAGAGATACGTTTTTGATCTGCTTTGGAGTCTTGGCTGCGGTGGAGTAACTGGTAGAAAATACAGGGTCTAAAGCCCTGTATTTCTTCCGCGTTTCACCGTACGGGATTTTTTCCGTAGTTTTAATATCCTGCACTTTCTTTTCTTCGAGAAAGGCGACACACTCCCTGCTCCATACCGGGTGGCTGCCTGTGGAATTAATGCACTTTGCAGGCCCCGGGCATGAGACGCCCTGGTTCGTGTGCCTCCTTTCCGCACTTTCCACAGGTATCACGTCCCTTACACGATGTTGTCGTGTGTCCAAACCTCTGACACTTGAAACAGCGCAGAGGATTCGGAATAAAGGGACGGACCGGCAGGTTCAGCCATCCAGCCTTCAGATCCTTTGGTAGTTTAGGACAGTCAAAAGTCACGATGAAGGAACTGGTCTTCACCAGAACACCATTTACCTTCCTCATGATCTGACTGACCTCAACTACATGGTCAGCCTTCCATTCTGCAACAAGTTCGTCTGTTGCCATTTCCATAATGTCCCTGCAACTTACGACCCCCTTGCTGCGATTAAGTGCAGCATGGAGTTCGCACTTTACAGGGAACTCGCCAAGCTTAGTACAATCAAGTAGTTTCAACGCTTGCTTGCTTGTTTTTGTCTCAAGCAGCATTATACCGTTTCTTAACCTTTTAATGGTCTTCAGTGAACCAACGAGACCTTCTAAACCTTTATAAATATAGAACGGGGACACTTTTTCAAGTGTCCCGTCTATACGAGTCATAACGACATAAACATTCTCGTAGGGAATGCTCTGTAACTTTGGCTTTGAGATTTCTGAAGTGGGAGGGCTGTCAACCCTCGGCCGCTTCGAAGACCCTGAGGCGTGGTACTTACCCTGCGGCTCGCCCACTCCGCAAGGCAGGGGAAAACAAGAATCTTTCATTTTGTCCCACGAGTTCGGAGGAAATAAATGTCCGGTGACGTGGAGCCCCCGCATCACGCCACTAAGCCTTGCTCAACTGAGGTGCGGCAGTTGCCCCAGAGGTTGTCCGCTAGTGAGTGTTTGTCCTCAACACCCATTCACCTCATCGGCGCGTAACACACCTTGAGGTTGAGGGTTTTTTTATAGAGGTTTAATCCTTCCTCGCGACCCGGCCAATGAAGGCAAGATCTCCGCCCTTCGAAACACGCAACTTTCCACCATCGCGCCAATGGTGGTCGCTGAAGCATGTCCAAAGCTTACGGTGTCCGAGGACTGGTGGCGCAGTACCAGTCCCCAGCTCGGGGCCGTGGGTTCGCCAAGCCCATACTCACTCGAAACTGAGTTCCCTGCGGGGGAAAGAAGAAAAAAGAGAAGAAGAAGAAGAAGAAGAAGAGGAAAGAGAAGAAGAGGAAAGAGAAGAAGAGGAAAGAGAAGAAGAGGAAAATGAAAGATACCCTAGCCCTAATAGCGTCGGGATCGAAAAGAACAAGAGGTGACCAAGGGAGGTCAGAAAAGAGAAAGGAAGGAGCATGGCACAAGTAAGTGGAAGCAATGCCAATTTTTAGCTCGGGGCCCCGTGTTCGCTAAACACGTACTTGACCTTGTAGTGACCCTGTCGGAAGACGAGGCGGTCTAAGTTACCATGACAAAAATAAATGGAAAAAAATGCTCATTAATAAACATTTACACTTTAGCTATGAATTTCAGATGAGGACACATATTTGCCTATAAAACCGAATCAGGTTTACATCTCCAAGCGAAACGATTTATCAAGAATAGTTTCCGAATCCATACTGATAAATAAATGCGTAACCCTCCGTAGCTACGGTTTTAGCGTGCTCGCTCATCACTAAGTCATCGCGGGTTCAATTCCCGGTGGTGTCAAAAAATTGCAACTTTTCATTTATATCTCTCAGCTTATATACATGTGGTGTATGAAAAGTTAACCCTCTGCGACTTACTACCGCAGTTGTGATACTGGGATGCATCAATCTAAATTCTATCTAGACACCGATCCCCCCAAAAATGAATCACGATGTGTCTAGTGAGTAAACTCACAAAGAACTGAGTTTTACCAACACTAGCTATCGTGATCCTTAGTAGACCGAAACGAGAAATACATAAATGCGTAACGCGAAAATGAGTCTGTCAGGTTGCAACTTCATCACAACTTAACCACTGAACCGATCTTGATGAAATATGTCACGCAGATAGTTTAGATGTCCAGAATAAACATATGCTAACTCTTATCATTAAAATATGTAATAAGAAAGATAGAAATTGTTTTTGACAATAAATTTCGNAAAATATATAAATAGTTTTTGAGTTATATTTGCTTACGCTGCCTAAACAGTTAGAGATAGGTGACAACTATGAATGGCTATATTGTTTGCCTCAACAGTTCTGAAAGCATATCTCCAAAAAGTTACCTGAATTATCGATAAAACGTTATTAAAAATAAAATTGTTGAAATACTTCAATTTAAGAGGGAAAAAAATCAATCATCATTAAATTTAATGAATTATTTTTATTGGAAGCGAAAATTTGACCGTCGCGACTCCCGCAAGGTGGTGTTGTGTATACAGTCAAATTTTGTATAAAATCAGTTTTATTATGAATTTGAAAAATTAGAACGCAGTACATGTTTTCAAAAACCAGAAAGTAAAAGTTTTGATTTTCGAATATAGATATTTTTAATTTTTTCCAAAGTAAAACGATTAGTCGAAGAAAAATCCTGGGCAACGCCGGTTAATCAGCTAGTATTCTATAATTTGATAATACTTACTTGTAAAATTGTTTTTTAACAACGTTTAAAACCACTTTTCTAAACGTCTTGCGATTTCAATCACACACGTCAGCAATCGTACACTACCTGCCCTCCAATCCGCTGGAAGACGATTACTGTCGTTACCACTCTGAGGAAAATTATTCCTTTTACAATAATTAATTTTCAAATCGCTGCTCCTATCCTTTTATTGGATCCACCTATGTACGTATCAGTTTTACACCCTTCACTTACGTAATATGAAGAAATATACTTCTTAAGTTGGGAAGCTTTACAAATGTAGTTTGGATTCAATATTTTTAAAAGTAATCGACAGTAAGTCAGACCATATGGATGCCAGTCACTTGATTCGTGATGTGATTCATAATATGGAAAGTTATTGATTCCCTACACCTCACTGAATTGTTTTACTGACACCAATTTTCAAAGAGAAATTTCATTAAAATCTGCAAACACTAATTGTTCTAACTTCCTATTTTTGGTGACCTTAGAAAACACGAGTTTAACGCAAGTAGAAATTAGCTCGAAAACGTTTAGTATAAAAATTTAAAAGAGGTTTAAATTAAAAAAAAACATTATGTAATTAATATTTACCAGTCATTTTATCAATTTATAGTTCGTCCTTCGTTCATTTTTCTTTCTTTTTTAATTGTTTCATGTACTTGTTTTTCTTAATTTCTTTCGGGATCCAACTTAAGGGAATTTTTTTTAGGTTGGTTTCCGATTACAACATATATTCATCTATTTCGAGAATTTTAGTGAGGAATTGAATTGAAACTACATAAATTTCAATGTTTTGTTTCAGTCCAAATCCCTGATTAAAATAAACAAAGATTTGTTATTTTTTCATAATAAATGTAACATTACAGACTTACAGATGTAGAACATTTAAATTATATTCTTTTTAAAATCTGGTTTATTCCATTTATAAAATAGTGTTGCTTAATTTTTTTCCATTTTAGTTTTCCACCATCCTTTCGTTTAACTCATGCCAAAAGTCGCCAAAATGTTTCATTTAACTAACGAACCTTCTCTATAGTTATGTTCCAAAAGAAACGATATCACTAAAGTAGACGTAGCTGAAGAAACAAAGCATCATGTCGTTTCCTTTGTTTCATAAGGATGCCACAAACACAGGAAGAATACGAACAAAAGAATTCCCTCAGAGTGTCTCTCGATCTGGTTTCTCGTATTCGTTCCACTTCTCGTTGTTTTGTTTCTTTCAATACAGGCCATTCAACCAGATTGCTGAAACACCGCAGCCACTTGACTCTGCTTTCCAAAGTGACAGTCGTAACATTTAAGTAAAGATTCCGAGTAAATCGAGTAAACAACATTTCATTGAAGTCATTCAAGAAATACATGAACATGAACATTATAAAAACGTATGTAACATTTTTAGATAGACTGTTACAAAATCTAGTTCTCGTATTCAATTAACAAAATAATACGAATGTCTGATACTGACGATGTCTGATACTTCTGCGAGTAATTCATTTTCTGATTACTTCTCATGTATACAATTGGATAATTATTCAATATTTAAAATAATTATTGGTCAGAATTTATTGATCAGAAGACTGATGGTCATGAAAGTGGTACCTGCCAACTCAAGAGTGACAATTTAAGATTTGAATCAACAAGTTATTTGCTAAATTTCATTTAAAGTAGATTATCATATGTCGTTATGCATTATTTCTTAGCATATTCAGTTCAAGACAGGGTTAAAATTTCTGCAGTCTGTAACACAACAAAAGTGTAGTTAACATAAAATAATTGGTTCTGACAACGAAAAAGACCTTGATGTAATAATTTAATGACAATTAAAAATGATATTTTAATAGTAATTTTGGATATCCAACTTGTTACTTGAGATTAATATAATTATTTACCATGGGAGATTTTACTTGTTTATTACCGTGAACTAGTAATTCAACATATTTTAGTGGGTTTTCTAATAATAAAATCGGATGTTTTAGTGGGCATTGTTGTAGACTTTTGTTTCTTTTTTTTGACACATATTTCTAAGAATATTTTTATACTACTGCAATTGAGGTTGTCAAAAGTAGAAGAAATACGATTTATATACATAGTATATAGTGATACCTAACCCACAAATTGCTCGATCATGGAAACATTCAATTATTTTATGTCTAATGAACAGAAGAGTAAATCACATCGTTAATATCAACATCTGCAATTTTATTCGGAAAATACATTTCGCAGTTTCGTGAGTAAAGGGAATTTGTCACTCATAGCTCATGTTCCCGCAGTTGACTTACTGGTCGAAAGTCCAACGAGGTTGAAAGAGGAAGGGGGTTACGAACGAAAGTATGTTTGCCCAAATCAGGTTGGTGGTGAGGGAAATGAGGGGGTGGAATGCGAACGTCAAAGGTCGATCAATACACCTCCGCACTCCCATCCATGACGTGCGGCTTGCTGACCTACCCTCACGAAGTGCCACTCGCCTCCAAGAATCCCCCACTCACCCTCATGTCCACTGCCTACGCCCATCGATTGCACTCTCTTTCACCCCTTACCACAGTGACAGGGTGGCGTCGCAACCACCCCCGCTCGCAGACGCCCTCGCTCTAAGGAAAGAGTGGGTTCCGAAGAGGAACAAGGGATGGGGTGGCGGTCGATTCCGCCGCGAAATGTGTGTTTAAAAGGGTGGAGAAGAGAAATCCACGGTGAGAGCGGAATGTTGTAGGGATAACTGGTGGCTGTCGGCTTGTAATTGAAATGGGTTTGCGTGGAAAGCTGGGATGTTAAGGGCGGGCGGGGAAAATGGAGGTTGCCGCTCCATTGGGGAGAGAACAGTTCCTAGGACCATGTGAGAAGGTCAAGTGTTTGGAATTTTAAATGGAGTTTTTGATCATCGACTGGGTCATTAACATTTGTGGAGGAAAATCCAAACTAAGCAAAAGGGTCCATGAAAAACTAATATATTTTGATACGAATTCTCAAGAGTAAATTTTATAACAGTATGAAATCTGACTAGGAATGTAACGTAAAAAGGCCGTATGACTTTATTTCAGACAATAATTTCGGAAACCCTAATTAAGAAAACTTCGAATTTCGTGATTATTATACGTCAATTACATAATTTCCTGGAATAGCTGCCCAGAAAGAGCATTTCAATGTATATAAACGTAGGCTTCCGAGGCCGGAGTCAGTATGAACTTGTCTGTCCGGGACAAACCGCGTCTTAGTAGATACAACTACCAACGTTTCGGTCATCAAGCTGTGGCCTTCTTCAGGGCAATGTCAGAGTCGTACAGACCTAAGTCACTGTCATACTCTGCTAACCTGCTAGACGCGGTTTGTCCCGGACCGACAAGTTCATATTTCAATGTATGTTTTCATTAAGCGACTATACTCTCCGGAATCAAACAAGAAATTTCTTCAAATTCCCAGCGAAGAACCCATAGATAAAACTGGTAAAAAAAGCAGATTTGTGATGCAACTACAAAGATAATAAAAGAGATAATTGAGTTCAGTAAACAGATATTTCAAATAAATATAAGAAAACCATTAAATACAGACATTAAAATAATTACATCCGAGTCATTCAATCATTAGTAAAACAACAATGCCTTTGGTGTGATACAGTGGTTTTAAGAATAGATGCATTGGTCTATTTATCCTCATCATTAACTTGAATATAAAATAAACGTTTTAAGAGATAATGAATATTGATGCAAATGGAAACTACTCTACGAAAATACTCCTACAAAGTAGACAATATGAAATAGAAAGCAAATAGATTCAATTTCATATAATTTTCACCTATGGAAAGAGTGCGTGCGTGGATGAGAAGACCCTTTATGCAAATGGTGGTTGAAACGATACGATGGTGGGTGTTTCGAAAAACCCAACATACACGTTAAAACGATCGTACAGGTAACGGATAACAAAACACCTGAAGCGGGCAGTCAACTCTTGCTTACAGGTGTGTCTTGCGCCTTCGCAGCTCTGCAAAATTCAGATTGCCGCTTAAAAGATATATCATATTTGGTCAGTGTCCTCGGAACCACCGAGGCAACAGAGCGCTGTTGGTCCCACGAAGAATAGTTGACGGGAATAGTTCCCACTTCTACTAAGAGAGAGCGTCACGAACCTAACTAAAAACAATTGAACGTCAATCAGATGGCAGGCAGGCGACGAGGCTGCGTAATAGCAGAAGCTCGGAAAAGGAGTAAAATACGTATTGCATCTTTATGAAATTCATTTTTTGATCATTTTTCCATACATGAAACAACTCATAACTATTCGCAGTATTGAATAGTGTGAATTTACTTAATAAATGTAATGCATTATTGATCTAACCAATAAAAAGTCATCTTGACAATGAAACTATGTTTTTTAGAGTATCCAATCAGATAATTTTTACCTCAACAATAAGCTGCATTTTTATTGAACCTTTTTTAATTTTGTAGGTGAATTGTTAGCAGAGGTTTGCTGTGTGCTGGAGAGGTGAACGTGTTTGGAGCTCTTATGTTTTGTGTAAACAGTGGATGTTAATTGTAGTTCCAGCGATGAGCTCAATAACACGAAACAAGTGTGGTATTTCGGAAATTAAGTCTTCAAACGCCTATGCAGGATCAAATTTAATTTCCTAACTTTGCTTGGCAAATTATATACGTTATTTTCTTGGGTGACAAATACATTTTCTTAAACACAATTGATGAAAGAGTAATGGAAAGTTGTTTTTTTAATGCATAATACAGAAGCAAACACCATTAAGGCAGCTTTATACGTGTATATGGGTCTTGTTTGTTTTTCAAAAGCGTTTTGTGGCGAAATTTTTGGGTGCAAAAATGATGTATTTTTTCATTCTGGGGCGTATTTGTTGTTTTCTAAGACAATATTTGTCAAAGATTATACGTAATATTACGCATGAACGTAACCCAATGTAAGCAACTTTCTTTCCTTTCGTGTACTGTTCAAAAACATAAAAGCATATTTAAGTTCTGATGCCTCATTAATATTTTTAAAAAAATTATAAAAACAATGGATGTCATTAAAAACATAAACAAAACAATTATATAAACTATCACATTTCACTAAATCGGCTCCAAAGTGTTTAAGAAAAGGGACAGTACTTGTAAGAATAAACGGGAAAGAAATATCTTATTCATATCAACAGTGAATGATATAAAGGTATTGGCAATGTAAGACGTCTAAAAGAGTAAGTTCGAGAGTATTACTAAAGTGGAGTTCCACCAAATATATTGATTATCTAACATACATAAATCGTGTCACTGAATGACATAAATCCTGAGGCTCTTGCTGGCTTTTTAGAGAGTTGGTTAAGGGCTCTTTAAAATCATATTGAAAGCAATTGGAAAACGAATTTGAGGCACATCCCGGAAATTTGAGTCCTTTATTTCCTTTTAATTAAAAAAAGTAATTTGTTTATATCGTTTCTAGTAAAAAAAATACTTCATTAGGGCACTTCATTTCAAAATTTTGTACACCATGAAAATTCTTTTACGCAGATATATCATGGAAATGGCGGAAAAGGGAGATTTCAAAAAATGCATTTCTGATTAATTGTACACGTAAATCAATTTTGAAACCAATTTATTTGTTAATATAATTTGTTCCATCTCATCTTACCCTACTTCGATAATTCAAAAATATTTAGTTTTCGAAAAATATGGAAAAATGTGTATTTTGCAATATCTTCATATTTTCTTTATTATCTATCATATAGCATTTCTTCTGATTACTCTTATAAAAAATAATCTTTCACCTGTAAATGAAACATTTCCACGATAAATGAACCTTTTCCGATATGTGAGGTTTCTGACCTACTGAGTTGTATGAGTGTTGTGGTTGCATTGCACGTAAGTTGCACTTGTGATAATTTCTTTTTATTTATTTACTAGCTTAGCTCACGTCAATTTTGTAATATGTCTGCAATTTTATCCTTTATCACGTTTCCATTGATTTCCAGTGTAAATATTACTCATTAATACCTGTTGTTTTATTGTTTTGGTGTGCATCCTCAATCCCAACCTGAAAACTATAATTCAGATACACTTTTCATTGTTTGAATTTCAAAATTAGTTTTCAATTATTTTTACTTGTAATCCCATTTCCACCCCGCTCCCAGGGATGCTAATGGTGTATTTCTTCCATGTGGCCTGAATTTAGACTCGCACAATATCGGGATTTCACTGTCAACTCGGCGAAGTCGAAAACTGTGGACCCATCTCTGGTATGTCATGTACGCTAACTTTTTCATGGAACCCCTTTCCCTGGGGATGCTGGGGTTTATACGGACTGATTGTGAATTTTGGCGTCCACGAGAATATCACTACTAATTCCAACGACGCCGAAATTTATATTACGAAGTAGTATATTTCTACTTATCATCTACTCCTCCCAAGAAGCTCTGTTCTGCGACTTAAAAAACGATGTATTCAACACAATTGTCGGTTGTGGTACCTATTCCTCGTTCTCACCTCTATCCAAGGAATTCTAAGGGTATGTTACCTCCAATGTAGACATATTGCGAACTAATAATACATCGGGGACAACCTTTCACTTCTCAAATGCACCGAAAAATATGGTTTCGAATCTAATATAAAATTTTCCATTATTTCTACATGTCGCCCTTTCACTGCCCCCTTCCTAGGGAGGACAGGTATGTTTTACCTACGCAATGCTTGTTGTCAGTTAGTCATCTATGTATAAATTTTGGTTGAAGTTTCTCTTGGAACTTCAAAGTTGTGGTGCGATACATACATAAAACATACCAACCCCCATTTCACTCCCTTACTGGTGGATTCATTTTTTTGTACAATGTCAGAAACCTTTGCAGGCGTGTGCACAACAACTTGCCAAATCGGATCATCACATTCGGATGAATGGTATAGGAACGCATGAGAGACACAAACAAAAGAAGAAGCAATCATTTATAAATACACAGAAATGTGTATATGTACACACATCTAAGCCCCTCCGCGGCTACGATGTTAGCGCGCTCACTCGTCAAATCATCCCGGGTTCAATTCCCGGTGGGGCATGAAAAATTTGTAACTTTTCATTTCTATGTTAATACAGCTGTGCCGTTTGAAAAGTTAACCCTTTGCGGCTAACAACCGTAGTTGTAATAATTGGATACAGCTATCTACGAGTAGATACTATCTAGAAGCTGTTCCCCCCAAAATTCACGATCTACTAAATAAACTCACACAGAACTGAACCTTACTACCACTCGTTATCGTGGTCCTTAGTTGGTCTTTTCAATTTAATCAATTCAATATGGTACTTTATTTACAATATTTACATTTTAAATTACATGTGGCGAGGCTTTAACCACTTTGCCTTCTTAAGCCCTTTAATGCCGTGGGCTGTGCGTTACATGCCCTGGTATTCTCTCTCAATGAATTGTCCAGTTGCGTCTACATTTTTCATAGAAATATTGATATTTTTATTTCCTGTTGCCGTAATATTAAATTTAGTTATGCATGGATATAACATTACTTATTATTATATTATACACTTTTAGAATACTGTATAATTTCTTAAATCTGAAATAGGTGCAACTAACTAATTCATTGAGCACTGTTGGGACCCACGGAAAACCAATGGTCAGGATGCAAAGACTGTACATGGTAAATATATTTACAAGAGAAAATTTTTACAAAATACATTTACAAAAGTATTTGCATAACACAAGAGTCTATAAGAATTATTACAAAATTAGTATTTTCAAGTAGAGTCTATAAGAAAAAGTATTTACAAAATAGTCTTTCTTCACCCGTTGGTAGGAAGAAGTTTTGTTGCCTGTAACATAGAAGGAAAAAACGCCGGCAGTATCACGTTGCATTTTGCCCAATCATTTTAATCTCCTTCATTTCTTTCTACCTTTTTTCCCTTACCTAGCTCAGAAAACCCCCCATTTGCAAAAATTTTGATCTTTTTTTGTTTGTGTACAATCTAACAAGATGTGAATCCAATCTTCTTCCTGCTCAACACATATTGGACAAATCGAATCTATATTATTTCTTAATTTTCGTAATTTCCATCCTCCTAGTCAAAACCACCCGTAACCTGATCGCGTCCTCGATTTCAGTGAGGTTATGCATGGTTTGCGTCCCCAGTGACCTGCTACAACTGTGTGTGTGTGAGGGGGGCTTTATGGCTC
>NNCF01126400.1:33684-55969 GCA_002313205.1 Laupala kohalensis | reverse complement strand
TGTCTTATGGCTCATATTAATTTAGTTTTATGTGTACTCAACTTTGGCACGGTTGTGTACATAAATTCTGTAGCCCCATCCTGGCTCAGGTTTTTCTCCGTTTTTCCTTCTGGTAGAGGTGGATTTATCATACAGGTTCGCTAGACTTTGTCTAGGGGCGTGTTTATTGTAACAATAAATCGTGAATTTAGTGTTATTTCAATTCTTATGATTTTTAAACNNAATTTTTTGCTTAAAATTACAAACATATTGACATTCTATTAGTTTTATAACTCGCAGCTATGTTGACGAGCCTTAAAGCCCCATTAAAAAAAATAACTCGTAGCTAACTTTTTATCTTATCTAGGAACTTTTGCTGAAATTTTTGAATCCGCCTCTGCCTTAGGGCCCTTGATCGGAATTGATGGGATGGTCCCTTGCTTGCTTCCGGAGTGTAAATTAGTTATTTTCCTCCACGTAGTCATACGCAGTTTGTACTGTTTTTTGACAATAAATTTATTTAACATACCATGGAAGTCGTCCGGGGTAAAATGTGCGGAGCACACTCTCATACTTTGTGCGACCCGCACACCCGTCAGGCCACAACAATTTAACCAGAGTTGTCGTCTACCAGAGAATGTAACAAATATATTTATAAATAAATAGACAACAATGATCGCAGCAACGCGTCTGAGCTAAGTACATCTGCCCACTCGGGTAATGACGCTAAGTCAACAAGAATTACTTACCGTTCTGGAGGGGAAGGAAATCTCATTAAAGAAATGTCCGTGTTGCCGCCAAATGCGCTGAAGCACCCCGGAACACAGCAAACAAAAATTCGCGACATGACTACAGTAACAGTGCTACAGCAAATTCGCAAGAGTGCCACTTATAGCAGCGCACACAGAATCACAGAATGTAATACACAAATTCCAACAATAGCAGCCAATAGGAGATGGGTGAACACGATCTTGCAGCCATCTATTGAGCGCTACAGTAAATATCTAGAGATGAGTAGATGATGGCGATGTCTGGTTGTAATGAGGCGCGCACTACTACAAGCTTCAAACCTCAGACATTTTCCCCCTATCTTCTTTCCTCACCCTGGGCGAGGTCCAGAAGCTCTAGTCTTCATCACAAGTGAGATGCCGTCACTCTAGCATGCGCAGTCCTCAAGCACCAGTCTTCGACATGCCGTCACTATAACCGCTCGTCTACTCTTCGACAGTCAGTATCCAGAGTAGCACTACGTCACTCGGCTGATCAACACTTCTTCGATATTTTTTGGAGAGTAACTTATAAACGTTACTCCACTGCTACATAACTCTATTCATGGCAACGCGACCTGAAACAATCGCCGAGATGCTGAACATATTTATTCATATCGTTTTCTAAGTTTCAGTTCATCTTCGAGTATCAACACTTCTATTGTCGCCTGCTCTTCAAAAACCAGGCACAGCTGCCTTCATTCATACGACCATGAAAACTTGTAATCATGGCGCACTCAACAAACATGAAAATGTCCGTATTCTCACTGTTAACTCACTTAAATCTTACGATCTGTGAGCTAACAATTATTTATCTTTAACAATTTAATATAACTTACGAATTATTTACGATTCTAGTTTCAACTATACTTTTTTTGTGGGGTTTTACGGCTCATGTCGACATCAAAGGTCATTGGTGCCTGAAAAACTTGTACAGTTAGGGAAAACGCAGTTACGCACTAGGGAGAGCCAACATGACTCCCCCCTCCCGCGTGTGGGACTCGTCGAATGATTAAACCCTACCCACTAAAAACCCTCCTGCTCTACAACACACCAAAACATATCTCACAACATACATCAAATGGAAGGAGTGGCTAAAATGAGGGGGGCACATAACATGAGTGGGACAAAGAATAAGGGGGGACAAAAAATGAGGAGTAGAACAAAAAATGAGAGGAATGAGGAATATGAAAGATACTCTAGCCTTAATAGCGTCGGGATCGAAAAGAACAAGAGGTGACCAAGGTAGGTCAGGAAAGAGAAAGGAAGGAGCATGGCACAAGTAAGTGGAAGTAATGCCAGACTCAGCTCCGGGCCCCGTGTTTGCCAAACACGTACTTACTAGATGTAAGTCCCCTGGGTTCAAGTATACGTATATAGCACTTTTCATTACGTCTTTAGTTTGCTATATACAACCCGTTCATTTTTCTTTAGTTGGGGGGGTCAGGTAACAAAATACTTGTTCCTCAATCGGGATTTAGTCCCAGTATATGAACCATGGGTGTTCACATTTCAACTTTGTATTAATCAATCCTTACGTAATTCTCTATATTTATGGGAAGGGATTTAATGGGTATGTTTCTGTACAAACGAAAAATCATTTGTACTTCAAGGTAGTAATTTCTTTATGTAACTCTGCATAACTTGATATTTTGGGGGAATTAGTTGCACACACAACTAATAACAATCTTGAAAGCGAGGGGATCATTAATGTAATTCTGCTTATGTAGCTGTAAGGAAACTTAATGTATATATTTGTGTTTATTTGAATGTAATAAATGTGCTTCTTTGTGAATCTGATGCGTGCTTACAAGAATCCGCCTTTGTTTAATCTTTGATGCTTGTTGAAATATACAAGTCCCCCATATCCTCTCTCATGTTGGAACGAATGGCTATTCGTTCGTAACAAAATAACTTGTAAATATAAGCTACGTAATATTGTATCCTGCCATTGGTCTTCTGCTGGATTTATAATTTTGCATTATTCAGAACTATTCAAGAACTAAGAGATCGGCAAATTCGGGGATAGAGCACTTAATTAGCATTAATTTAATGATGAGTAATGTCCTACTTTGATTTTTTTAAACGTATATCCTGCTAGCTTAATGATAAAAATAGCAGAATATAATATAACTCACAAAGTAAGAGAGAGTCAATTTCTGGAATAATTATTCTCTTATTTAGCATCAAACTAGCACTAATTATTGTTTAAGTTAAAAATGTCTGCCATATGTTGTCTTCCTCCTTAATAGACGTCGATATTTCGAAGATCCAGTCGTTTTTTTCTATCTTCTTGTTTACCCGTTCCCCTGCTTCTTTTCCCTCTGAATTACAATTCTGCTTTCAAACCTTTGACAGAAACTCCTCTTCTTCATCTGGTACACCATGAACAGTTATCTTTGGATTAACTTTCGTGGTTCCTCCTAACACAATTCTGTGTGATTCATTAATAAATGGTTGAACTTCTCGCACATTGGCCTTTCTTCAACTCTTAACGTGATCTTATCGCAAAGTGTGAGCCGGCATTCACCTATATTAATCACCTCACTCCTTTTTCTCATCATATTATTAAACGTCTGGGGTGTGATGATATTCTTTGTTTCATCGCGTTTTCCTTTTAAAAATACCTTTTCCTTTTTCGCAACCATGCGCTGCAATCTCTGCGTTTTCGGCTTTCCCGAACTGCTCCTTGGTCTCTTCGATGGTCTGTCAACCTTAAACCTATTTCGTTCACAGCGTTTTTTGTTTGCTCTAATGTCTGCTTGATGTAGTTTATCTGGAGATGCATCATTTCTTGCTTGTTGCTCATCGCACTTCGGTGTCCTTTGGTATCTGTCAGTCCAAGCATAGTCCTTTCTAGATCCTCCTTATCTTGACGTTTGATCCACCTCNCTAGATCCTCCTCTCATCGATAGTTGACACAATCCTTTTCTCTAAAGCGTCCAGCGTCAAGCGATTGAACAGTTTGTTCGGTCAGCTGCCATAGTTCGTTCACCCCGTACAAATCCTTACTGCGCAGGGATTGAACCTGCCACCGNTCTCTCTCCAGGGTGCCACTCTGCTTGTGTATTACGAGGGAGTATTACATGAAGCAAAACAACAAGCAAAGACATCAATAACAACACATAATAAGTGAAAGATCTTTACAAAACATCAACAAGACACTAAGTTGTCATATAGACATTAGAAGTCAATGAACTCAATCTTGTGTTTGAACGCAAAATGTTATAGAAGTTCTTTGCACAATTCTGTCCATAAATACAGTAGCGAGAAGTTTCTCGGCCTCCTTTCTACTCAGCTGCTGTTTGTGTTTGTTTGGTTGTATGTTATTTACGGCTGAGTTTGTTATGAACCATTTNCATATGTTGAAATACATTTTAATGCCCCCTGCCTACAAGCTTGACATTAGTTGTATATTACAACTAATTTCCCCGGATATGATTTTACACAGAATTACATAGAAAATAACTACATATGAAGTATGACCAGTTTAGGTTCATACACAAATATATCCATTAAATAATTTCCCCAAAATATTTTTTAAAGCAGAATTACGTATATGTTGATTACAAGCAAAATTGAAATATGACCATTATGGTGCATAAAAGACAAAACTCCCCGCTAGAGAACACGTTTTTGTTCTCTTTACCCCCCAAATGAAGTTATATAAACATAATGTATAGAGCAACTAAAGAAATGAGATAGTTATTGAAGATTAACAAGGTGATATATACATATACTTCAGGATTGTTTTAGTTGATAATTCAAAAGCTGAGCCAAATTTTATAAAAGTATTGCTACGAATTGTTAATAATAGTTATTAGCTTACTAATTACAAGATTTGAGCGAGCTAACATCTTTTATGAACCAAGGTTCATAAGGGCTAAAAATTAATAATATTGTAATTTGTTATTAATTGTTTATATTTATTGTAAATTGTTTATATTTATACATGTGTGTATAGAGCGCTAATTCAAATCATGCGCTAAATCGATGTCTAATTATATCGATAATAGTCGATTTCTAATCGATCTACATTGAGGTAACTCGATACTATCGATACCTATGACCACAATGTGACCAAGAAACCATAAACGAACTCTAAGTTCACGGAACATCCATAGTTATGGAAAGACTTTCCGAACTTACTTTCATATCTAAAGTCTGTGCATCAGCTATTTAAGCAGCACTCCTCCTGCATCATTCAGTCGACCTCAGAGCGAGGTACTTCGTCGTTCGTCGTTTATCGTCATGACCCCCGATAGTAGGGATGAGTGATCATCATTTCAGTTTTGTGTTGTTACGTAGTAATGCGTAAAATGAATTTTTTGGGACATGATCTACTTACTTAAGAGATCATTCCAGTGCTGCGTCGTGTTTGCGTGTTAACAGTGATACGTAATACGTCGACATTTCCGAGCCCATGCGCTCATACTTATTTAAGTTTCAGCAAGCCAGTCCGATAGAGCGAC
The DNA here is from genome assembly GCA_002313205.1 of Laupala kohalensis. Classification (NCBI taxonomy): domain Eukaryota; kingdom Metazoa; phylum Arthropoda; class Insecta; order Orthoptera; family Trigonidiidae; genus Laupala; species Laupala kohalensis. The sequence continues at coordinate 50,751 of NNCF01126400.1, read as the reverse complement.
CACTATGAGCCTGCTGAGAACCTGTACTTTCACCAGTCAACCTTGCGGCCGTGAGCAGCCGCCTTCCACACGGAAGATAACAACACCGAAGGACTCTCTATGAGTATTCACCTCGTGTTAACGAGAACCTTTTTGTTTCGGAGACCACAGAGTCTTGATTCAGAAAGTAACTAATTGTTCATTTATCCCCTCCTACGTCGAGGGTACTGATTATTCTTTATACATTTTTATCCCCTCCTCTGTTGAGGGTACAATTCCAAAAATCCTGCATTTCATGGTTATTTTTATAACTTATTCTTGTAATGCGCAGGTATTCATTTATGTAATATGTTAAATGTCTGGGGGGCGGTTCCATGAAAACTCATGGAACGGTGGGAATCATTACGTATCGACGTATAAGTCATACTACATCTTTGCATTGTATAATTTCGTAATTCTGTTTAATTAAATCAAAATAGCAACTCCATTTGACGAGTAATGCGTTTTGTATTTATATATCTCTGTTGATGGTAGTTCACAGAGTAAACTATCCACTCACAATGGATAGTATCAAGTTTTGTTGTTAACCATTTATGGTATAAATCTGCTTTTGTAATTTAGAACAATATATGTATTATTTTTGTCTGTTAATAAATGTGAATTATTGTTATCATCAAGGTGTTTCCGCAAAAGAACATTTCCTTTCATCTATTACATTAAAACTAGCTGAAATACGCTATAACTCCTCCTATACTCTTCCTTGTGTAACGAGCGTCTGGTTATTCGCTTGTAACATAAGTAAGATTATATTTTTGGTGCCGTGACCAGGATACACGTTGATGATTAACATATTCACATGTTTTGTTGCATATTTCATATACTAATTGAATTGTGTGTTTTCCAGCCGTGTTCAACGCTTCCACAACTCAACATACGCCACGCAACTCAACAGTCGGTGAGACAAAAATATTTAATTTTTTCCTTCTTTCCATTGTTTCCTAAATTGACATAATAACTATAGAAGACGTTAAGTTGTTTAAACGACAGATCGCCACTACTAAGTCTAAATTGACGAGATGTAGAACCCATATTGACAATTACTCAGAGGACGAGGACAAACCAGACTCGCTCCATAAATTAAAAAACACCCTGGATAACATTTTTAAGGATCACGAGAGATTTCAAGATTTGTTAGAAGCCGCCACAGGAATAGTGAACGATAAGGAGAGGTTAGAATTCGAGAAGAATTATTATAAACTCATAGGCCGCGTCGGTGAAATATTGAAGAAGTTATCTCGACAATCGCTAGTACAGCGCTCAGCGCATAATGACTCGCACGACGCGTCTTTTTTAACAAGATCGTTCACTTCCCAACTGCCGCGTATGATCCTACCTAAGTTTTCGGGCGATATCTTGAAGTGGGTTTCTTTTAGAGTGTCGCAATGGGGCCCATGTCGGTTCAATATTGAGGCGGTGTTTATCCCCATTGGTGGGTAGGTATAGTCAGGATTAGAGCTAGAGAGACTCTTTACTCGCTTGGCATTTGCCCTGTCATATGGTCTTAGTAGGAGGTTGAAATAATAACACATGCACATAAGTTAGAGAGATTTACTGAGTTGCTAAAGCCCTAAGTGGGCGTAAAAACAATTGATTACATCGCTGTACTTGAGTACGGCGTGAATTACAACGTTCTAGCATAGCTTGCCATAAGGGCTGCTGGTGTCGGGATCCGACAATGTTCCAAGTTCATACCATCGGAGAGTTCATTCGCCGAGGTGCTGGGATCCACGGCAGTGGCCACGGTGACGGATCCACTGCAGAGAGGTAACTCTTGGAGGCTCGGAGTCCTCGTAGCCGTCGTCGAGCGTCGAGCAGAGAGGAGAGCGAAGAAGACCCGTGAGCTGAGAGAGCTGAGAGAGCTGAGAGCGAGCAGGGCTTTGCCCATGGCTTAAGTAAGTTCAAGGGGTGTTCGGGGGTNAGAGGTAACTCTTGGAGGCTCGGAGTCCTCGTAGCCGTCGTCGAGCGTCGAGCAGAGAGGAGAGCGAAGAAGACCCGTGAGCTGAGAGCGAGCAGGGCTTAGCCCATGGCTTAAGTAAGTTCAAGGGGAGTTCGGGGGTTAAAGAATCCTTGAGCCAACACCCTGACAAGGTGGGGGACGCGCGTGTCCGTAAGGATCCAGCGCTATGTTGAGATGGGGGGGGNGATCCAGCGCTATGTCGAGATGGGGGGGGGTTTCTGTAGAGATGGAAAAGTTGCACACGGCCCATCGAGAAACTAGTAGAAATGACAGGGCGTTGTCCATAAGTTAAGATGCGTTTATTAAGAAAGTGGGAGGGATCAGCATATGGTGGGGGATGGCATGGGATGACGGTCACGTGCCGTCACGCGGCCCTATGTCACTTTCCGGGGAATTACGCATCTATTCCGCATACAAAAACAGGAAGTGGTCCCTATCTTTCGCGGATGGGCACCGAGGTTGAAAGAGGGGCTCTGTTGGGAGCAAGTAACCCGAATGCTACTATCAGTCCTCATAATTGGCGAGATATTAAATAAATGATAAATTTGGGGAGACTCCCACACCACGAGGCGAGAGGCCCTCTGAGGGAAGCATCATGTCGCTTTGTGACAAGAGAACTATTCGAATCCATCATTAACCAGCATGATGAACTCTCAAACGTACAAAAGTTACAATATCTTAAAACTCATGTCGATCATCCCGCGCATAATTTAATTGCATCCCTTGAGTTAACTAATGAAAATTATCCTATTGCATGGAATGTGTTAGCTAAAAGATATTGCAACCCTAGAGTCATGGCGCATATCGCAATCAGATCGCTTGTAGAATACGATAAGATTCAAAAAGAATCTCCTCAAGAATTGAGATCATTAATCGATCATTCTGAGAATTGCATTCGTTCGCTCAAAGCTTTAAACATAGATATTACATCTTGGGATTCCATTTTGGTTTATCACATAACATCAAAATTAGATGTTGCTACATTAAAACATTATGAGGAAACCTGTAACACTACATGTCTGCCGTCATACACCGACTTGATAGACTTTCTAGAAAAACAAGCACAGGCACTTACTGCCTCCATACGCGACCCTGTCAAAAACATTACACGGCGACTCGCCAACACGAATCTTACACGCAACAAACGTCCGTATAAACCGTTCGTAAATCAATCGCAAACATTTCATCCGCACATAGTCTGCGTAAAATGTAAGCAATCTCACGTTATTTACCACTGCCCCACATTCAATAAGTTATCAATCATTGAAAGAAAGAAATTTGTCAAAGATAATAATTTATGCATAAATTGCATTTCCAAGAATCACCTTGTGCGTGATTGTAACTCCGCTTTTTCGTGTAAAATATGTGGCAGAAGTCATAATACTTTGTTGCATAAGAATAACGAATTTATTTCGACTCCTGTCACTGACCCGCCACCATCTCCAGGTAGCGTAGAGGTCGTACAAGAAGCGATAGTAAAGGCTGCGGTCGCCCGTGAGCTTCCGCATGCCTCCTTAGCCACCGCGCTTATACGTGTTTCAAATGAAAACACTAATTTATTGTGTCGCGCACTCTTGGATTGTGGTTCGACACATTCCCTTATCACACAAAATACAGTAGACAGGCTTAATCTCAAAACTAAGAAAACTTCTGTTTCTATAAAGGGAATTTGTGGCACCACTTCAAACGTAGTCTCCACAACGAATATTAATATTCAAGATACTCTCGAAACGGGATTTAATTTTCATGTCTCGTGTTTGGTAGTGCCACAAATCGCGTCTCAAATTCCTTCCACGAGGATTAGAATTAACAAAGACGAACTGCCAAAAGATTGTCCTTTGGCAGATGAAAGTTTCAATAAACCAGGTAATATTGACATACTCTTAGGCTCACAACCATTTTGGGAGATTCTACTCAACAAAAATTTCGAAATCAACACAAAGTCAAAACTGAAGTTAAAATTGCACGAAACTAAACTAGGTTATATTATTATAACTTCTCTCCCATTTAATACTCCGCCCAGTGTGAATCACTTATCATGTGATACACAAATTCTCAATGACAATCTATCCAAGTTCTGGGAACTTGAACATATCGACAATGAATATAAACACATACTCACCGAGGCAGAGGACTTCTGCGAGAACTTATACGTAAACACCACAAAACGCACTCCACAAGGGAAGTACGTTGTTAGAATGCCGTTTAAAACGCGACCTAATTTTGAGAACAATAGAAATACAGCCCTCAAGCGGCTATATTCTATAGAACATAAATTGATGAAATATCCAGAGCATAAGTTTGAATATACAGAATTTCTCCGCGAATACGAACAATACAATCATATGACCGAAATCACTAATGATTTTAATTCGGACACCAGGGCAATTAATTATATTCCCCACCACTACGTCGTAAAGCAACAAAGTACGACCACCAAATTACGTGTTGTTTTTGACGGAAGTGCAACTGATGTTAACGGACTTTCAATAAATGATCAGTTACACACCGGACCTACAGTCCAAAATGATTTGTATGATGTCATGTTAAGATTCCGTACATTCCCTATCGCTTTAACCGCAGACATAGAAAAATTCTATCGTCAAATCCTTATAGCAGATGATCAGAGAGACTATCTAAGAATACTTTGGCGCCGATCTCCCACAGACATCATACGTACATATCGCCTTAACAGTTACATACGGCCTGGCGCCCAGCGCATACCTGTCTTGCAGAACCATACTAAAATTCTAAAAGACGAAGGAACGACCTTTCCACTCGCTTCCTCACGTATCGCATCTATGTAGACGATTTATGCACGGGAGCTCACTCGCTTTCGGAGGCGTATCTACTGCAGAAGCAGATAACAGAACTCCTCGGAAAGGGGGGATTCCCGATAAGGAAGTGGTCGAGCAATTCTAAAGCAATTATCTCTTGCTTATCGGAAGAGGAAAAAGCACATGAAATCAACTTCCACCTAAATGCTGATAAGGATTTTAAAGTATTAGGAATATTTTGGAGCACTGATGAAGATGTATTCAGATTTAAAATACATAATTCAAAACTCGATTCGTGGACAAAGCGGTTAGTCGCCAGTAAGATCTGCGCATTATTTGATCCTTTGGGATTGTTATCCCCAGTGGTATTAACTGCCAAGACATATCTCCAGAAGCTCTGGATCGAAAAAATCGATTGGGACGTAGCACTCAATGAAAACTTCATTATGAAATGGAATGAATTTTACAATAGTTTAAATCAATTAGTAGAACTAAGAATTCCTCGTTTTATTTTAAATATCACGAAGCCGTATACATTACACATATTCGCGGACGCCGCTCCTCGAGGATACGGAGCTGCTGCGTACATCGCTAATGATGACGAATCAAACTTGTTGACTTCAAAAACTCGCGTTGCCCATCCGGGTAAACTGACTATCCCGAAACTAGAACTAGCGGCTGCATTATTGGCGAATAATTTAGCCAACAAAATTAAGAATGCTATAATAGAAATAAATCGTGATAACATTCACTTCTGGACGGACTCCACCATCGTGATGCATTGGTTGCATTCTTCTAAACCTCTGAAAGATGTATTTGTCGCCAACAGGGTAAAATTAATTTTGCGTGATACCAACATCTCACAATGGCACTACGTGCCAACTCAATTAAACCCAGCAGACGTTATGACACGCGAAATTTCCCCACATGATCTTATCCAATCAAAGTTATGGTGGACAGGGCCCGCTTTTATTATTTTACCGCCAACTCAATGGCCATGTTCTCCCCAGCCATTTGCGTCGACCGCTACGGTAACTTCAGACCCATTGACTGAGGAGACGGGACCTACCAATACTTTCTTTGACGAAATTATTTCAAAAACTAATAGCTATTCCAAATTAACACGAATCCTAGCTTATGTAATCAGATTTACCACCAAGTGTAGTAGGATTCCTACTGAACCTAATCTAACTGTTTCTGACTTAAAACAGTCTGAAGTCCTTTTGTTAAGACACATGCAATATGTTTCATTCAGGGAAGAACTAAACGAATTGAAACATAATCGAATTGTAAAACCTTCCAGTCAAATATTCAGACTCAATCCCTTTCTCCATGACGATGGCCTAATAAGAATAGGTAGTCGCCTCGCGCTAGCTCCGCTATCATGGGATCAAACCCATCCCATAATCTTACATCCCACACATCCGATTACAAGGATGTTGATTATGTATTTTCACTTGAAATTTCTGCACCTCCCAAATCAATCACTACTATACCATGTAAGATTAAGATTTTGGCCCGTTAAAGGATTGCGAACGATAAGATCTGTCACTCGCACGTGCATCAATTGTATTCGCAACCTTAAGAATCCAATGAAACAACAAATGGCAGTGTTGCCGCCCGAGCGCCTTCAGCCTAGCAAACCTTTCACTCACACCGGCACTGACTATTTCGGTCCGGTTAAAATAAGACGTACCAAACACTCAATGGATAAAAACGATTTAGATAGCGCCTACGTAATTGTTTTTATCTGCTTAGTAACTAGAGCAATACACTTGGAAGTTGTATCTAACCAAAGCCTGCCCACGTTTCTCGGAGCACTAAAAAGATTTGTCGCAAGACGCGGTGTCCCAGCAGTAATTTACTCGGACAATGCTCCCACTTATCTTATGACTAAGCAACGCCTCAACCAAGCGTACGTCAGGGATCAACTAAATCAGTTTTTTCTGTCCCAAAACATTCAATGGAAACTTATTCCGCCCTATGCTCCACATTTTGGTGGCAACTGGGAACGTTTCGTTCGATCCGTAAAGATACACTTTCACAGGACATTAAAATCAAAACGACTGACGTTGGAAAATCTCACGACATTCATAACAGACGTAGAAGGCATCATAAACAGTCGGTCTTTATGTCCGATATCTAACGATCCAACTGACATCCTTCCACTTACTCCTGGGCATTTTTTAATTGGATCAGCTATTACTGCCCTTCCTTATTTAAACAAAGCGCCTCTTGGCTCCACTTTGAAAAATCACTACGAGCAAATCGAACACATGAGGATTGAGTTCTGGAAGCGATGGACTCAAGAGTATCTTAATACGTTACATTTACGTAACAAGTGGTATTACCAGTCGTCTGACATAAAGATCGGCGACTTAGTAATGATTCATAAGGATTTTTGTCCTACATTCCAATGGCAACTCGGGCGAGTCACCGAGCTCTACCCCGGACCTGACGGAAAAACTAGAGTAGTTAATCTTAAAACCAGTAAGGGACAAATGAAAAGGTCCATTGTCAAATTGACTCCCTTACTTGAAAGTAAAAATGTAACCATATCCGATGTTGTAACAACATCATAGTCTGTTAATAAATGTGAATTATTGTTATCATCAAGGTGTTTCCGCAAAAGAACATTTCCTTTCATCTATTACATTAAAACTAGCTGAAATACGCTATAACTCCTCCTATACTCTTCCTTGTGTAACGAGCGTCTGGTTATTCGCTTGTAACAACATCATAGATATGAAAGTTATAAACAGTTTTACGTTCCTCATGTTGTGCCATGGTTACATTTGATCCATAATCTTAGTTGATGTAGACTGCTGACTATAGTTGTTGACTGTGACTGTTTGAAGAGCAGGCGAAGATTGGAAATGTTGACGGTCGATGATATANTGGAAATGTTGACGGCCGATGATATGCTGAAACTTAAAAAGAAATATAAGTTGATGTGTTCAGCATCTCGACGATAGTTTACGTTGTACTGCCATTTGAGCAGAGTTTCGAAGTGTTCAACCACGATGAAGCCGTAGAGTAGCAGAGTAACGTTATGTTACTTCCAAACAATGTTTAGACTGCGTAGTAGCAGAGTGACATCGTGTCACTTGAGTTGAAGACCGCCGAGTAGCAGAGTGACGTCGTGTCACCTGAGTTCATGAATGTCGGTACTGTGGGTTGAACGTTACCCTTTACATAGTGCTGAGGGCGTGGCACAGAGTGTTTGTCTGGAGAGCGTTCTGAAATTGTATTTCATGGAACTTCTATAATCTTCATGGAACACTTATAACTTTCAAAGAGTATTTATGAATCAGTTACAGTACTACTTAGACATCAGTGGAAAATTTTATCATTCCGCTGCCCCGACTATTGCTTGGACTGGAGGCAGAAAAATCTTGACTGGTCACAATTTTTGAGGCCTACACGTGCGACCAGCCAAAACCCTTGGGCTCCGCCCTTCGAGGCGTGAGATCAGGGTTGTCAGCATCCCGCCTTAGTGGCGTGAGCTTTGACCAACCAATAAAGAACTGTAATAGTGTCGCCATCCCCATGCCATCGTAAGAAACTTGATGGGATTGGCACCCCCCTCCAAGGGACAAACATTCAAACAACCAAAATCTCTGGCAACGGGCAAGGAGCTGGGCGAGTGAACAGACAGTGTGATCAGTGCGCGACACTTCGTAAGACTCAGTGCGTCCTGTGTAAGAATTATTTATCTCTGTGCCCCTCAGGCACTGAAACGGTTACATTTTCTTTTCTTTACTTACAATACTTAGAATCTTGCAACAATCCACGAATTTTTTAATTACTTTAAATCATGAGAGCGAGTCCTTTGTTGAAGTGGCATAACCACTCGGAAAGAACGTTGGTTGATAGCGTCGGATGGGCGCGAACCGCAGTTACATTTTCTTTCCTTTCTGTATAATGTTTTGGGATCGCTTTATTGTGTAACCAGTAAATGCTCCATTTCTTTTTGCTTGGTGAAGACCATGAGTGAACATCATTTCCGTAGAATTTAATCCTTTTATAAAATGTTGTAACGTAGTATACTTGTGTAACAGTGGTGTTTGTATTAGTAAGTGATATTTGTTTCCTGTACTGTTGTGCTCAGCTGTAGAGTACGTGGTGTGGAATGCAGTAGTTTGGAATGGCTTCTGTAGTTCGTTGGTTTCATGATTCCAACTTAATATATATTAAATTCATGATATTTCTTGATTATGTATACTGTGTTCTATTGCTGACTACAATCAGCGATCCGTGATTCGAACTCATGTCCCCTTCCTCTCACACATATACGGATGATACCCGTATTGCCTAGCGAGTAATGTCTTTTTAAGTAAATGATAAAATAATTTATTAAATCGAACCTGTAAATGGGTCGATACCGGTGGTAAATAGAAGGGAATGTATCAATATAGTTTAGTGCGCCGGACATCATTTCCTGTTCTTTGAACAGCAGGGAAAAAAGAGCCGGGTGTGAGATTGAATCACGGATCTTTATTATGATGTAACTAATGAATATTTTTATGTCTGTACACCTTGTAGTTGAGGATTGACCTTTTGTGCACCATGAGCTGTAGATATGTCGTCGACAGGACAGCGCGAGTATTTTCTGCGATCCACAGACATGTCCAAGAGTGCGTGGGAGACGGCGGCGGACGTCGCGGAGATCCTGGCGGAAACACCGCCAAGTTCCTCATTTGTACGAGCGAGGATTCTGTTTCGACAATGAGTCAGTAAAACATGGTGAGGATGGCCAACGGTGAGCGATCGGGTAAGGCAGGACAACGCATCCCTCAAATAGAACCACCTTTGTTTTCTGGGGATTCAGATCCAGAAGAATACATTAATTATTACCAGAGTATAGCCGCCGCGAATCGTTGGGATAACTCAACTAAAGTCTTGTTATTTCGGTTTAATTTGAGCGGAACTGCGTTAAAGTGGTACGAAGTATGTAAAACGAGCATAAAACTGACTTGGAAGTAGTAATAGATAGATTCGACGAGTTGCCGGGAATGTTGCGAGAGGGCGAACGACCTTCTGTCGCCGCTGACGAAGCGCGTCGACACACGCGTCCGCGAAGACGCTGGCGAGATGACGGGGCGCGAGTACAGTGGGCGGATCGCCAGACGGCCGGTTACGATGGACCGCGCTCGGACGTTAGCGGACAAAACCTGCCGCGTAATACAAGAGGGTCGCGTGATCCTGATCGTATTAGGGACGGACGCACGCGTTGATATTTATGCCACCGGACAGGACATTACAGCGCAAATTTGCGCGGAAAATAAAAATAATGCGAAGAAAAAAACGGATCTCGCCCGCCGGCACTATCCCGACGACAGCTACCGGGACATACTAAAAGTGTATGGCGAGGTAAACAATAGGAAAATACCCGTGGTAACTGATACGAGAAGTACGGTAAAAAATAGTGGTTTTATGAATTAATTGATAAAACGAAAAGACAAAGTTCTCAGCGAACACCACGCGCAATTGAAAATACATTTTTGTACCGTAAGACGAAATAATTATAGACGTGTATTTGGGTGAAACGAATAACCATTCGTTGTACACAGGAGAGAATATGGGGGGACTTGTATGTTTCAACAAGCTGAATAGATGAAATATGAGAACAGATTCTTGTAAATCACGTTCAGATTCACAAATACACATTTATTATATTAGAACAAAGTATACATTCATTTTCCTAAAAATACAGAAGCAGAATTATATAAATTTTCTCCTAGATTGCAAATTTGAGATTGATTGTTGTGGGCAATCAATATTACGAGAATAATGCTATCTTCGTCGGTACATAGATAAATTAATATCATAAAGCATAAACAAATGTTTATGTAAATCCTCTTATATAGCCGTTTTCCCAGTTTAAACAGAATTACGAAGTGATAAGTGAGCAAGAATGAAGTGTGACCTCATATGGTCTACACTAACAAAAAAACCCTCGCTGGACTCAAGTTTTTGAGTAAAAACCTTCGTAACATCCTTAAATTTCATATATACAATAGTACCTGCTAGTCATTGACAGTGGTTAGAATAACCATAGAATTTGCAGGGTTTTTATGATGCACTAGATTGAGTGAGCCTCTAATCTGAGTGCAGATCTCGTTAGTACGAGAGTAAATACTTAATAAGATTTGAAGTCCTTGCATACTCTGTTTACCTTTACGGCCATGCCATGACCTCACCTGCCCCGCAGGGCGGGCATCCACAGATCATCCCTTGTCAGGAATACTACTAGTAGTGGGGACACCACAGGCAAGCAAAATTACCTGCAAGGTTTCAGAGCTATTGCTTCCATTTATTAGCTCCGGGTTCCGGGAGCCATCCCTGATGGCCCCAAAGCGGCCCGGACTGTGGGAGGACCTACAGATACCCTCCACGCTCGAGAGTCCGCCAACATCGACTCCCTCGGTGAGTATTGAGCTCACAGTGGGGCGCAGACCGCCCTCGGCCATACTCTATCTCCCCCGCGACAAAATGATAGTAAAGTGACGAGTGGCGTAGAAGCGGTATACGGAAACGACACAGAAAGGGTCTCAGCATCTTTAGAACAAGGGAGGCCAGATACTGGAGACGTGCAAGAGGCGGAGTACGCAGTTGTTTAAAAAGGGACAACGGAAAAATACTAGGAAGATGGAGGGAGTCTTTTTGGGAGTGAACAGACGACGACAATCTGTACGTGCAACCTAGAATCATAAAACGGGCGCACGTGGACGCCAGCGTTAAGAGGGTTTGATACCCGAGAGGGATGGGAAACTTTCGCGAAACGTTCGGCGCAAAAAGATTTCAAAGCTGTCAAAATTCAAATAGCACATGGTTATTAATTGGGAAAGTGTGTCCGTTTAAACTGACTGAGGGGACGCGTGGAAAGGAGTCGGAGCGTTGAGATAGTGGAAATTTTTCAAAAACTAGGATAATGATTGGCTGAGAACGGAGAAGCATTTTTTAAAATAACAAATGGGAACGACTCCACGCGTACTGCAAGTCAAGTTTAATTAGATGTTGAACATCACGTGACTTTTGAAAGAAAAAGCTCGTGAGGAAGCGTCAGGGTGTTGGAGAGGGAAGAAGGTTACAAAAGATACGAACAGAGACGTTCGAGGTACTTAGAGCACTGAGCACTTAAGACTGATCACTGATCATCTTAGACTTCGATCACTTAGAGTAAACTTCGAGTTTCATGTCGCAACTAGCACTTAGGGCACTTAGTCGAATTTCTTTGAAGATTTAGGATTTTGAACTTTGGTCAGTGGTGTGACAACCACTTAGATATTTCATGAAGATTATTAAATGTTCAATTTTAATCACTTGGTCGACTAATTATTCGAGCTGTTAGAATTCGTGAGTAATATCAATAATCAACACAGAGGAAATAATTAAGTCACAAGTTGATTCGAAGCCAGATTCGAGCTTTTGTATATTCAGTGCGAAAAAAATGAACATTTTGTACGAGAAATCGCAATGACGTCGTCTGCCTATAGAGATCGAGGGGATGGTGCAAGGGTCGTTACCTCCTCCGATGACACGCGCTACTGCAGCTGGGCGAAGGATATGATTATGAATGTACTCTGGGGTGAGAAGGGCGCTGACCTCCTTCCACAACTTTTTGCCGACAGGTTCATCTTGGCTAAGTTAGTATGTGTTGGTTGCGACCATCCAAATTTTTGTGTACAAAGCGCTGCGGAAAAGAAAGAGTGCTTCGTCTTTGCGGACTTTGACGCCCTAGCCCACGAATTTTGCTTTGGTTATTGTTTAAAATAAATTAAGAAATGGCTAAAATCAGGAGCCAGAGAATTAATATTGATGTCATAAAAAATGTGTCAGTCATTTAATTAAAGTACAGTTAAGTACCTTGTGTAACTGTGGAAAAAGGTGTTTTATTTTTGTGTTTTTGTGTCAATGGGGATTTTGATAATTTTGGAAGGGGAGCAAGAATGCCTCATTAACAGTTTGGCATGTATGTGTGTTGTTTAATACATAGTTAAACCAATATTATTTAAATACAGCGTTTTCCTATATAAGGAAGTCTGTGTGTTGTCCTTGCCTAAATTATGGGCACGAACATACTTTAAAAATTTTAGAACCTGCTAGCCAGTGCAGTTTATTCAGGTAAATGTTTACGTTTTTCGTTATGTTAAACATCACACCATTTGGTTTGTGTGTGTGTGTATTGTAAAGAAAATATCGTATATATAGATTTCGAGTAACGGCCATATGTTTTGTTGACAAATGGCCATGGAGAATCTATGGAGTCACGCCGATTATATGCGTGAAATGAAACCGGTTATACACTGCGTCTAGTGTGTTTCTCAAGGGACTAGCCAGAAGTGTGAAATCTCGTTAGCGCTTGTGTGTCAAATTTGTAAGGAACATTAAATGTCACACACCTGACATATCTTCAAGGAATAGAAAATTCAGTGAGTTGGAATATAGAATACATTTGGGAAATCGTTGTAATTGGTGTGGGGCACGTAGAGACATAACAGCCAATGGCCAGCAAAGTTTGGAACACATGGCTAGCGTAGGGGCTGCTTTATTGAACTTTGACACATGTGAAAGAAAACTGTAGTTTCACATCTCCTGTTATAACACGGGATCTATTCAAAGGGTGGAGGGCGAAGTAAACACTGGTTCAGAAGATCAGGGTTATATTGAAAGAAAAATGACATTTTTGCTATCTTGGACAGAATAAACTCACATATCTGACGTGAATAATAAATCATTAATGAAAAATAAACACTAAAATATAGTTATAGCTTACGCCATTTATTTACATAATGATACACGAATCTTGCAATGGATTGGGATTATATTTTAATATTACCTCGGAAACAAAATTGCATCAATTTCTGAAATGTTACACATCAAACTAACTAAAATTGCACTATAAATCTACAAAACGACCCAGACATGACATCTAAAACTTATAATTGTTTATTTTGATTTTCTGATTTGATGGTTAGTTTTTCGTAACCCTTTTTTTGGTAATGAACTGTTTTTATGAGCATGTAATTAACTTGCCTTTATAATGTTTTCAGGGTAAAATTCATTTGCATGGACTACAATCACCTGATGATAGAAAGCAGCTGTCGGAACGTATGTGATAATAATGTAGTCTACATAGATGGACGTTCTGTTATTTAAATTGTTGTACTATTCGCATTAAACTTATTTACTAATTAGGATCTTTTTTATTAAAAATAAAAATTTATGTCGATTACATGTAAAATAAAAATTGCAAGTTAAGCTGTTACGAACGAATGACCATTCGTCGCAAGCATAGGAAAGGATATGGGGGGGACTCGTATGTTTCAACAAGCATGAAGATTAAAGATGAAATATGATTCTTGTAAAACACGCTTCAGATTTACAAATGCACATTTATTATAATTAGACAAGGTATACATACATTTTCCTAAAATTACAAAAGCAGAATTACAATAATGATCTACTGAATTTGCAAAAATGAAGTTGGTTGTTGTGTGCAACTAAGACTCCGAGAATAGCAGTTTCTACGGATTTTGAATAAATTAATAATATCAAGCATAAACAAACGTTTATGTAAGAGCCCCTTAAATACCCCTTTACCTAGTTTATTCAGAATTACGATGTGGCATATGAACAAGAGTGAGGTGCGATCGTAGCTGATCTCCACTGAAAACAAAAAGCCCTTTGAACTCAAGTTTTTGAGAACATCCCCCCGTCATCTACGAAAGATTCATATACAAAAGTACCTGCTATTTAATTGAAATTGGTTATGAAAAACCATAAAATAGCGCAGGATTTTTAGTACATCAGAACAAGTTCTAGATGCGGTCCTCGTTGTTACGAGGATTGATACTTAGTCGTTAGACGAGCTTCCTTGTTGTAACCTTGCTTCACTGCCTGCAGATGCTTTGCTGAGGTTTTCTGCGAAGTGGTTTGGTTTTCCCCAGTTCGGTCTTGTAGCTGACAAGCGATGGCTGAAACTAGAGAATATAGTGAACAAATGCGTTCAATGTTGAGTTGCTGCGAGTGCTTTGCCATGTATTGAGTGACTTCATATAAGAAATCATTTTCCAAAAAAGTTCGGTATCAAAGATACTTATATACATGTTCAATCACTGAGCACAAAGCGGCGAGTTCATGCCGCACGACATAACGCCGCCACTACCGGAGTGTCATAACTCATGACCCCCGGAGAGATACTGCAGAATGAATGGATAATGAATGGAATAATGTGGCTTGAACGAGGCTGCTTATATAGCGGGTGCAAGGAACATACATGTACATTGAATGCGTTCACTGATTCAGTGCGCATCGAACTTGCAATTGACATACAGATCATAGCTCCCAAAGAGTGTCTATAGTCAATGAATGTTTATATGAGCATAGAATAATTATGCACATGGAGTAAATATCATGATTCTCAAAGAACACAAATAAATTAAAGTTCGTGATGAATGAGAATCTTACGAGTGAACACTTTACGAACGTTTGGTTCGTAACATAAGCTATGCGAAGAAATCCTTGCTCGCTCAACCACAAGAAGATGCACTCCAGTCTATATTAATATACTAAAAGATGTCTGCGTTTAAAACATTTCCATGAAAATTGTCTTCCCCTTTCTTTTCTACACACAGCATATTAAAAAATATATTACGCTTAAAGATTGCACAATGAATTATTTAATTTCAATTCTTTTTACAAATATATAAAATCGCAGTTATTTCATGTGACGACTGAAGTAATTTTTATTCCTATTTATAATATAAATATTCTAATTGGCATAGTTTGCCTAAAGACGAAATATTTTTAAAATTTTTTTACCATAATAATTCAGAAAATGTTTCTTTATGGCAATAGTAATAGCGTCTGCTGCTTGCTCCCACTTAATTTTTCAGCTTACACTATTAATAAAAGAGGCAGAAGTGATTATAGTGTATACAACGCTTGTTTATTTTCAACGTCCTTGATAAGCCTTCATTTCGAATCTGCAAAAACTATTGTCAGAAGCTGTTTTATTTATTATTTTACTCAAATTTTTACATTCGTCATTTGCCGAACGATGAAATCATTTTAAAGTTTCTGTCACCAGCTCACTAACTATAAGCAATGATGACTAGTGCAATTGGAAGAACCTTTCGATTACATCTGGAAAATGAATTGTATTATTTTATACAAAAACATGAAAAGATCTTTATATGGAGATTTGCTTTGAACCAAGGCTGGAGATTCTGCTCTAAGGCACGAGCACTAAGGCAGAAGGATAACGAAGTGAATAGTGAATAGTCTTGTGTATGTCCATTAGCTTGATACAGTGGTAGCATCCATGCTTCTTCCGCTGTTCTTAGAAGAAATGTACCGGTTCCGTCCCCGCGCGGATCCCATTATATGGTTTCTCAATTTTCGAATGTTAATAATTTTTACTTTTCAGCTTTACAGTTTTTGTTATTCAGCTTGCATGCATGTAAACAGTATAAGAATTCCCCCTCCCTCCCCCGAAAAAAACAGGGACACTGAAACTAACGAAAAATGGAAATGTTAGCGTGTCCATGTCCAAAAGGGTCTCAATTGATTAATTACTGTTCCACATAATAATTTGACTAATAACTCAGAACGGAAACCGAATGAACGCTGTCAATTAATTTTAAATCAGAAAGAATTCAAGAATATTCTAAATTGAGGATCTGAATAGAAATTTAATTTTTTAGTAATCCTTGTTTACTACCACACACGCAAGAATGGCAAACAAGGAATTATACAAATTGTTTTTTTTCTCGTCAATATTTTGTCTTTTCCCTTGATTTTCCTTACTCTTTTCTTTCTTCTTAAACTTGTGAATAAACGTATTAACCTGACATTTACGATACAAATTCATCGCATATAATTCTGATGTATTGACCGTAAATATTGAAAAGGATGTTTATCTTCCCTTCTCTTCTTCATTACATCCATCCTAAACGTAGGTTTTCCTTCCTTCCTTCTCCGTAAAACTCACAATCTCACGATAAGTGTAACGATGTTTCGAGTGTGCATTGTATGAAGTCTTTTTCTCTAATCAGTATCTTCGTCTCGGTCAGTCGCCGCCTGCAGCTCGTCGCGCTGCCGTGTTTCTTATCTTTTTTGCGCTTCGCCGCGTGGAGTGAAACTGTCGCCACCAGGAGTCGCAGCGAGGACTGTGACAGTGACAGTTTGGAGAGGAGCCAAGATCGTGTGACACGAGAGGAAGGGTCGATGGTCTGTCGAACTGCCTTCGTGTTGTTTGAAACTGCAACGCACGCGTGTGTCACTCTA
>NNCF01126400.1:0-33574 GCA_002313205.1 Laupala kohalensis | reverse complement strand
TTATTTGCTACTGGAAGCACTTATCGCAACCACGTCACATTCTTGTTTGCTTCGTGAATCGCATATAGTCTCATATTATAATTTTCGAAAAGATCGTAACCTTCTTTTGTATTTCTGGGGAAGTGTAGAGGTTGGATTTGCAATATAGAGCAAACAGTGAAGCACTTTTGGCGAGAACACAGCATCGCCATTTTGTGATCCGTTTGAACAAGGATTCTCTTTGCTNGAACAAAGATTCTCTTTGCCTAACCAGTAACTGTTACAACATTCCAACTTACACTAGTTTTTTGGACACTATCTTGATCTGTTTGATATTTGTGCATATATAACTGGTTCAGTTTGAAAATCTTCATCTTTTCGAAGTATTTAAATATGTTGCAGGTGCAGATCGAACATAGTCTCTATTACTTCTATAGTGAGCAATTATTACGTTTTGATACTAGTTATTTGTTGTGTGGTTCAGTCAGACATTGAGATATCATTGTGTATTCACAACTTAGAATTCCTTTAGTGAGGCGCTGAAGGGATGGAATAGTTGGTAACTGAAATAGTATTGATTAGTCAAATGAGTAGAATCTTCCGTATAGTTGCTTATTTAAATTGTTTAGAAGTGTTTAAGATTACGAAATAAAGAACAGTATGAAACGGAATAGAAATATGCGGTGCACGGAGAAAGAAATTTCGTACGAATCCGAGTCCTCGTGGATTTGGCTAAGACGTATTCGAAACGTTGCTGAATTTTGAGTTGGATGTGAACAGGTTGATTACTTGTATAAACGTGCTCGAGCTGTGGAAGTAAATAATTACCTAATATTTATTATTTAAAGAGGGGATGATATGTCAATGCAGTTGAGGTTTTGACTTTCTTACGCGAGGTCGTTTGCTAGCAATTACACAAATTGTTTGTATTTCTTGCAAGATAAAAATTCCCCCACGTCTAAAAAAAAGTTCAGACAACATGGTCATATTAAAATCAATTAGGTTTCTTATGACAATCATTCGCCAATGATATTGTAATATTTTATAATAACAAAATCATCGGAAGTTGAAATAGCTACTAAAGGCCTAGTTTTTGAAAATTGTATTTCGGATTTAGTATTTTATTTTAGCGTAATCAGCGAATTGTAGAATGAAATTAATCCGATCGTATTTTTCACTTTCCAATACCGAAGGGTACTTCATTATTTGAACTTGATAATTAGTTTTGTATTCAGAGAGCATATTCCCGCTCTAGATATTCGCAACGTAGAGTTAAAGAAACTTGATAAAAAAAATGTTAGTTTTGAACTTTAAACACAATTGAGTAATACACAATTTCCTTCTTCCCATTCATCCATTTCATTCGTCGAGTCGGTATGAAAAATAATTCAAATATTTTTGGGTCTTTACTCTTCAAGTAGGGAAGGATTCTTCGGAGTCTAAAAATGTCAGGTAAGACGATGTAGTGACAAGTCACCAGTTAATTTTTGTTTGCCCTGCTGGGGTAAATGTACGTGGTGCAATCAAGCACACAAATTAAATGTCTCTTATTAATTAAAAATTCCTGTAACATCTTATAAGAGATTTAAAGAGGCTTGTGATTCAACACGACCACGTGAGTGGCGACTGTATTTATGTACCGTTGAATCTGTAACTCGCGTAACTGTGAAAACTTCTATGAAGGCTGTTATCAGGAATTGTTCCATGTGATTCTTTTCCTTCCGGAACGTGATACCGGATCTCAGCAATCTGTTACGTTTTTAGCCTCTTGAGCCGAGGGCACGAGTGGTGGACATACGTCATCACCGAGTATTACTTGCTGGAGATATCTGAAGGCAATTATATCTGCTGAACTATCATTATTAATTAAAATGTATTTTTAAACGAATTTTTTTAACGTCCAATTAGTAAAATTGATTCAAACGAGGTATTAAGGAACAATTGTATTTAAATAATAAATCTCGAATTGTTATTAATTACTTTATAAAGAATAGTTTTCGAACTAAAGCTTGATATTAATGCGTACTGTGCTGAAAGTTAATCCGCGTCTGCCTCAGGGCTGTTAATCGGAATTGAAGGGATGATTCCTTTCTTCCTTCCCGAGAGTAAATTAGTTTGTCCTCCACGTGATTATACGCAGTTTGTTCTGCTTTTTTGACATTCAATTTATTATTATTATTATTCACTTTTCCCGCACTAGGGAAAATATTTACCTACAACAGGTGGTATTGTGGTTAGGTTCGCACTTACGGCTCCGGTGAGCAAGTAACGAGCGTGTTTATTCTCATTTAGTTCTTAGTTTTAATCAAGTTTTTATTATTCTTATTATTTTTTAATCGAATTCATAAACTGTGTTCTGAAATAAGTTATTTTAAAAAATTATTATTGGAGTTTGTTTAAACCTAAACATTGAAACAGAAATTTCATCTGTTAGACCGATCAGTTAGTCTCGTGTTAGGCTTCCCAACCGTTGGAATAATTTTTTTAAAACCCGGTTCTCAAATTTAGATATTCCAGCTCGAAAGAATTGACTTTTAGGTACTTTAATTTTTATTAGGTTACTTTTGCGACATTCTGTACTATTTAAATCAGTTACCCTGCAGCGTTCTCAACCGTATTTATGTGCGTTACTAAGAGTTGTGCTGCTACTTCAAGAGAGCTCGTAGTGTGTCTGAATTTGCTTCGCAACATCCTGTAGTAACGTAACAAGGTCATCCGCCAATTAAGGGAGTTAATAGAAAACCCTGTCAAAAGTTCACAAGATCCAGAAAAATCATTTGCGAGTAACATTAGTATTTCGCCGAGACACACTTAAATTTTTCAGTCTCTTAAAATTTGTATAAATGGGTGCAATAATTATACTGATACAGATTTTATCTTTGAAAATAAAAACTCTTTCGGTAATATATTAATATGTATAATATAACATAGAAAATAATATTATTTACATAAATCAGTTTCTCTTGTGAAAAAAGGAATTATTTTCGAAAATATTTCGCTGGACATTCTGAAGATTGAAATTTTTATACCGACTTACGTTTTGTGAATCTTTTTCTGACCTCATTAGCATTCAGGTCATGCTGCTTGTGAATGAGTTACATTATTCATAAATAATATTTTTGGGTTAGCGTCAAAACAAGTTACTATTATAAAATAATACTATGTAATCTAATAATATAAGTTGTTTTTCTGAATGAATATTTCTTTTACAATTTTGAATTTTCTCAAATTTCTTTTTATCTTACGAACTCTATGGATATCATTTGAGTTCTTGTAAAAATGTGTTGTTAATATTCGTGGTTACAGCCGATATTTGTGGAATCTGTAATTCATGTTTAAGGACAACAGAATCGTGTAACCTTCGGCAATTAGAAGAAATACGTATATTATAAAAATATACACTATATACATACTTGAATTGAGACGTCTCGATTTGTTTAATTGAAACTTTTATATTTATCTCCTATTTGGGTTAGTTTATTAGTGTTGGTATGTTAACATCTATACATTTTTAAATTGTGTTTTGTATATTTTAGGTTTTTTGAATATTTATTTTGTTTATTGATGTGTAGAACACTGATGGAATAATTTTTCCGAAAGATGTTAGGAGAGCAACAAACCATATTTCTTCAAATTACGGGAGATTATATCGTTATATATACATTTTACATAAGTATTAGTAATATGATTATCTACAGTTTTTCTGGATGTTCCGTTTTTAATGACTACAAAAGGGTATAAAATATATTGAGATTTTAGTTGCTCGCACTAACTGCATTTTGCATTATTCTGGACGTTGAATCAGATATCTAAAAAGTTAATTTCTTGACTTTCCATACTTAACTTCTAGATGGGTGAAAAGGGTAGGGACGTTGATGGGAACAAATAATTCATTTAATAATGAGCACAAAATATATTTTCAGAATGGGAAAATTTGACAGTATTTGCATTCGTATCGCAAAGGCTTCCTAAGAGAGAATATTTTATAACTCCCAATTTTAACAATTCCCCGATTAAGACATAAATATAAAGAAAAGATATTTTTATGGTCACTTTGTTTTTGTCTAAACTGCTTTATAAAAATGTTAAAACTTATAACTAATACACGTATGAATCCTAGCAAAATTTGCTAGTTTAAATTATACAGAGATGATTATTAGATTATGGTAATTCACTTAAATTTCGTGGTAAACTACCTTTCAGGATTCAGATTATGTACTCTCTTGCTCGCTGGGGGGAAGAGGCGACCGCCCCGCGTAACCCCTGGTTAAGATCTTCTGCTATCAAATTATTTCTTAACAGAACGGTTTTATGGGACTTACATAAGGTGTCATATTTTTCCATTGGAA
Organism: Laupala kohalensis; assembly: GCA_002313205.1. Taxonomy (NCBI): domain Eukaryota; kingdom Metazoa; phylum Arthropoda; class Insecta; order Orthoptera; family Trigonidiidae; genus Laupala; species Laupala kohalensis. The sequence continues at coordinate 29,246 of NNCF01126400.1, read as the reverse complement.
GATAATTACTTTTATGGTTCTGATAGTGAAAGGAAAAACAGTTATCTAAACATATTTATTGTTTTTATTGGCTGCATCAAATTTTGTAAATCTACACAATCACTTCGTTGTATTGTCTTAAGAAAATTTTCCTAAATTACGAGTCCAATACAATAAAAGTATTTATTTCTTCAATACTTATTTTGTTAGGTGATCACACATACCATGAGACAGAAATACTCGGATTCTTTTTCAAGCTCATGATGAAGCCTGCAAAAGTTTCATCGTAGCGTACAATAAGACCTTTTGGTCCTTAAGTCACTTTTCTTACGTCAATACATGAAAACATTCTTTATGGTATTAATGGAATCTTCATAATGACAGAGAAGTAGGCGTAGGAAAACAGTACATCTATAATGACGTAAGAAAACGCAAGGAAACTAGCATTTGAGTCTTTAAACCTTCATGGAAGCACATGTACTTCATTCTCATTCAAATATAATTGCTTCCACGATTCTGAAATTAAAAGAAATTTTTGGTTCTTCTGATAATATTTATTGCTGTTAAAGATTGGGCATACACCATTTTTGCCTTTAACTTCATATTGTTGCAGAAGAGGTAAAATACTCAAAATTACCGATCCATTTGAACAAAAGTTATTATTCTTGAAATCAATACTAACATCCTAATAAGTTTAGTTTCTGATGCATTTCAGATAACTGGATTCGTTAACGAAATTCAATACTAGTTCACTTCTCTGTAGTCAACGAGACGTTTGAAATGCAAAAATGTCGATCGTTAGAAACAATTTCTTGTTCCGAAAAGTTTCCAAAATATTGGGAAAAAATATTTTCAATTTTTGAGAAGTTAGAATAGTTTATCGTGACAATTTGGACGTAAGGATTAGATTGTAAATAACGTAAATGATCTAATAAGCATATCTCTAGTAAAATATTCTAATGCAATACAATTGCGTTTACTGCAGATATCGAAGGGTACACAATGTTAATCCCGATTACCTAAAAGAATTTTGAATTATCCTGATATGCGATTGAATTTTACGCGTACAGTTTTTTTAGTTGTATCCAACAGAGTTAATTGGGTTGAATCTGACTTGAGACAAAAGTTTTGTATAGGTCTGAAACTTAGAAATTTATAGTACTTGCAATAATAATATATTTTGGTGCCGCCAAGACAGCTTTAAACAGTAGCTTTATCGTGTATTTACGATCAAAGTGTTTGAAAATCTGAAGGTTTTAAAGAATTTGATTTAATTCTTTAAATGAATTCCTAAAAAGTTTATCGGATAGCACGCCTCTAATAATATGTGGACTCGCTAATGTACTCATTGTAATATAGTAGTTGTGTTTCTTATTGTTGCTGTGCTGAGCGTATGTGCGAGGTATGTACAACAATGCGGCGTTGTTATTCGCAAATAAGTTTTTTTCTTTGAAGAAATATCGATGGAGACTTTTGTGCAGTTTTAATGTTATCATGAAGAATATATTTTTATTTTCAAAAATAATTGTAATTTCGACAGAATCGCATGTTTTTTTTCTATTTCAATTCTTCAATTTGAGATGGTACTTAACATGGGATCATTATTGACGAAAATGGTGGAGCAATTGCAATAATATGTGAAGGAAGTACTTTCTATCGCTGAATCGGGAACTAGAATCCCGTGTGAGAAAATTGGAGGAAATTGTTTATACTTTTGTGAAGGAAATAAATCCCATCTTACGACTTTCCAACGAGACAGTCACTGCACATGCGATGTCTCCTGAATCCAGTCGCGTCGCACTTTATTTTTCGTCGGCTGAGGAAAAAGATTACGCACAACTCCTTGGAATTCTACTGGAAAATGACGTGTTTTTCAAGAATATGATGACTGAGGAGAGTTATTGCTTGATTTAGAGTTGGATTTAAGTTTCATTACCGGTGAGCAATGTGCGAGGTATTTATTATTTTTACACTTCGATCAGTATTAGTTTATAAATGAAGAAAAACTTACAGAAATTTATTTTACGGTAACAAATGAGGGTTAAAAAATTGTTATAATAATAAAATGGCGAGGATTTTATTTGTCACTATTTGGCTGTACAGCAAAAATTTCCAAACAGTCCCCTTAAAGCATATTTAGTAATGCATGTTACTTGCTGTACCTTATGTACAGTGAATTTGTTTGAATAAGATTCAAAAAGTTCTCTGGCCTGTTTCTAAGTTTTTATGTTGTACTATAACATTCTCTTTTGCACAACGTAGTAAGGTCTGAGAGGACTGTAATGTGAAAACATTCCGTCCTCTTGTTGTTTTCTGCGTCATAACTTCGAAATGTTATAAAGTTTATAAGTTTATAAAGACAAACTTTAACATAGTATTCTAAAAGTTTGAATGCGCTAAGTGAATTTGCTCCGGAAGATAAAGGCGTATCGTTAATGGGAATAATCATTGGCAAAATACACGCAGCGAGAAACGTGTTGTCTAACAATGTTGGCTAAAATTTGGAAACCATAGCACAATTTGGTTAGTTTGCAATTCAGATCATCAGTGTGGCAATTATATTTGAAGTTGCCGTCAATATGAAACTTAAATTTTTTTGTTATCTTGATAGTTTTTTGGGTTCAGTTTATCCAAAGGAATGCAGGATAAAGAAATTTAGTTACACAATTACAAAATGACAGTGATAATTTTATCATTATTAACGATGAGACGATTTAAATGAAACCAAAATGAGAGGTTAGATAGAACTTCTTGCCATTTACATGTTGACATAGTAGATTTGTCATCAGTAAGGAGAACCATTTTGCAATCGGTCGTGGTGGATGACCTATCATTTACATTCAATAAAAAGAGAAAAGGGCCTAAATTAAACTGTGAGGAACTCTGCGAGTAAGTGGCTTTATTTCTGAAAAGTAAAGTTGACATACTTCATTTTCAACATGCGAAATTTCAATTTGCTGATGCCTATCTTTTAGAAAGGAAGTTAGCCATTGATGTGCCAATTTACGAATGCCATATGAGTGCAGTTTAAGAGAAGAATTTCGTTACCGAGTACATCAAATGCTTTCAGTAATTCAAGAAAAATTCCTTGTGGATATAGAAATATTTACCTTGGGTTGTAGTAAATGCACACCATTACTATGCTTTTATCGGTAAAATGAACTGCAGGAATTTCGAATATACCATCCAAGCAGAATTTCTCGTAACCTAACAGTGGGGAGGATAAAATGTCATTTTAAACGTAGATATATATACCGCCGTGACGATGATTACCTTTGAAATTTTGTGGCACTAAAAATATAATTAAAGGATAATTTGGAATAAATACAATACGTATTTTCAGCGTCTTCCTCCGTTTGTCGTAAAAAAGCAGCCTTGAACAAATGAATTTCATCGTCCTTCGACTGTCGACGAAGTCCGGTTGTTGCGCGCTCTCTTAATATAATTCTGAAATATTTCTGTTCGCTTTTTGAGAGCTAGGTCTGGTCACTGGTGTCCTCTGGTGGTTTAATTTTGAATTAGCTCATTGCGACGGCGACGGTGGTGTTGGGTGTGTCAATGCAGCGCGGTTCCTTACCGCTCACTGAATTATATTATATATATCTAACTTTTAAGCGCCATTCTCAATTTTGCAGAACTGCCCGCGCGCAGGACACACCTGGAGGCAAGAGTTGACTGCTCGGCTCAGGTGTTTCCAATCCGCTACCTGCACGATCGTTTCAAGCGTTTATTTGTTTTTTCGAAACACATCCAATCATTAATTGAATTTCGAATGCCTCAACTTTTAAAGCTGAAGACTTTTGCTGTTGTACACCAAAAGTACTTCGGAGAACTGAGTACCTAATTGGATTTCATGTTCATGTACACTGATGGCTTAGCCGTGAACGATTCGGTTGGAGATCCTTTCCACTCTTATAGTCCCACACGCTCGTTTCGCCTCCATTCCTTTTGCAGAATGTACACTGCGGAGAAATATGCAATCCTTAAAGCGCTGAAATTCAATCATCTGTCTTTAATATGACGTGTGTTTCTGAGCAGTAATTCTATTAGTGATCTATGGTCAGTGTCTTCACTGTACACTTCTGACATCCTTATACTGACTATTCAGAATGTAAACCGTCAAGTAGTTCAAAATTATGAAATAGTCGTTTGTTTCCTGGGCAAGTGGGTATTATGGGTAACGAAGAAACAGATGAGGCAGCGAAGCGGGGAACATGGAAGGCAGCCCTTGACATTTCAACAGTTTTTGCGTCTGATTCAAAGCTTGCTATAAGATCGTCTATTCTTAAGACTTGGAAGCCGAATGGAAAAATTGCGCCTTCAAGATGTTGAAGGTAAAATCCTTTCGTTAAGACCTGGCAGTCTTCATCCCGTGCGATAAGACGTGAATAAGTGATCCTTACACGACTTCGAATTGGCCAATGCTATTTTACCCATGGTCATCTCTTACGCGTTAAACCTCCCCCCATCCATGAGACTTGCTGCACAACACCTACCGTGGTAATTACTTTCGGAGAGTCTCAAATATGGTACAAATTGACGGAGGAACAATCTGTCCAACAGTTTGGACATTATTCTTGGACAAAAAAGACCGATTTTGATACACATTTCAGATTCCTCGAGGAATGTGACCTTTCACACAGTATCTGATCTTAGTTTGAATGTCATCACTGAAATCCATAAGCGAATCGGTCTCCTCCCACAAGTTCTTAGTAGTGTTTGTATTTAAAACATTTTTACTGTTTCCTATTCTGTAAATTTACATTTTTTCTCTAAATTTATATCATTCCTTGTATTCGGTTTTTAGAATGTTTTAGGAAACTGTTCTCTCTTTTTCCGTCTTTTCTGTGTTTGGACATGTGGTATTTTAGAAAGGCATTTTGTGGGTATTGTGGAGTGTTGACTTCCCTTAGTACTTAACAGGATTTTCCTACCTGTCCAAAAGTTTTAGGGCTCCAATGATCTCGATGTCGACGAGCCGTAAAGCTCTAATAAAAAAGTCAGTTCTATATAAATATCAGCAACAGCGTTTGTCTATTTACAAGCATTAACCAAAACTATTGAAACAAATGTTAAAAATAGAATATTAAAATTTGCGCGAATACTTTAGATTTTACAAGCGTTTTAGTGTCACAAGTATTTGCGGCTGCCCCCGTCGTGTGTTGCCTCGGGAGGACCGGACAGGCATTTCTCTGGCACGCTCCCTTATGGTGCATCACGCAGAACAAACTTATACTTACATTAGTGTATTTGAATCTCTCAATCTCGGTGGTATGGATGGATCGGCCACAATCTTTCTACACTCTGTGTTCAACCATTCCTCTACACTTGTTTATCTTTTCACTGTATTTAGATTATTATTAATATCGTAAACAGCAATATCAATAAGGGAAAAACGTTTACAATCTTATTTAATACTACCAGGTCAGGTATATTGTGGGTTTGATCTATAAGAATGATCCTGTCCGAATAAAGACACCACTTCAAATTTTCCAACACACTTTGAANAATTTTCCAACACACTTTGTGGCTCTTAGTGCGGTATCCTATTTTGACAAGACAAGGAATTTTTTTGTCAGTTGTTGATGTAAAATCTTGTCCATCGTATCATGTCATTGTTTGTATGCAGTTTCCACAAGCTGTTTTATCCTATTGTAATATGTTGGATTGATTCAGCTGTTTAACAATCATACAGACACTTGTCTCTTGACACATTTCCATCGCAAAGAACCATTTTCAGGTACCTTCGGGTAGGAACAACCAGGTCTTGTATGACTAACATGAATCTCTGTTTTTGGTGGAATCTGCCCAGAGATGTGCCAGTAGTGAGATGCTTTGTTGTTGACATGTTCTTTACTCATCTCATTTATGTCTTCCGTGAAGAGACATCGCTATCCAATCATATACATGAGGAGTCTTCCTCAATTTACTCTTACAGGAGCAAAAGTGTACGAGTCCATGTCACGTACTGCTGTTTGGAGTTCTGAGGAGTTTGCTTTTATCATTAAATAATTTCAGAGTATTTTTTTTATATTTGCCAACAAAATTGACAATCAACATCTACCAAACCTCTGCCTCTCATGTTCTTTGCAGAGTCATGCGCACAAATTCTGGTTTCAGATAGTGCATTTTCGATTATTATTATTGGTGATTATTATTGTTAATATTATATACATAATTATTTATTCTCTATTATTTCCTTATTAAAAAGGTTGTGCAATAAATATTTGTAANCGGACAATGTGTTATTAACACAATAATTAATATTTATTCGCAAGCGTGAACCATGATTGTGCTATGTGAGGTAAGTTCGGTCTTTTTGAGATAATTATTTTATTTTTTAGCAATACGTGAGTTTCTGAAATCGAAATGCTTATTTAAATTTAAAAGGGTGGTAGTGAAGGCGAGTTGAAAGATAGCTACGCATAGAACGAATACAAATTCGCACTCTTAATTGGCCAGTTATACGCATGTCATTCCACAAACTATCTTTTTAATTGTTAACAAATGTATGCGTCCCGACTGTTTGTTCTAAGTTGACACATTTAGCTTCAGAAGCTAGAAGAAACACGAGAGAATATGCTTCGTGAAAGTTAACAGGGAATTCAAAGCCTNAATGTTCCTTGCTATTTTTCTATTGGAATATTTTTCTGTGCCTTTCATATGGGATTCGATGTGGAATTTTTGGTGTAAATGAGGAGTAAGCAGATATTACAAATAATGTAATTATTTGCAAGTAATGAATTTCTTTTTCTTATAATTTATTAACAAATTACTGTATATATTGTAACTAGAAAATATAGTTATAATTACAGTAAATATTATAGTTGTTTAATATTACGGCAAATTGTACAGTTTTTCAATATTATATTGAATTAGTGTAGTAGTGAATAGTAGCCAACTGTAAAGTAGTTTAGTATACTTGAGCAATGCTGAAGAGTTTTGTTTTGAACTTTTCGTTTAGGTGAAACTCCCCCATCAAAATTGCTGCAGCTAAGGACCATCAGGAGGGGGTAATGGTTCTGTTAATGGTAATGGCCTTTGACTACGCGGAACGCTGCATAGTGCTGCCGCCACAAGACACACCCCATTGTCACCCGTCTTGTGTGGAACGCCAGTAGACACCTGAACGCTTGTGACGCAGACGGCGCCACGGTCTAGGTGTTGGTAGCTGCGAAGACGTCGTAGCCTTGCTGTCACAACGAGGTGCTCTGGTGGACACCAACCCACGGATTCCCATCGTAGCAGACATCATGAAAGGTCACTCCACCATAGTAAGACTCTTTGCAGCATCATGTGTCATCTGACACTCGTAGTGATGTTGGAGAATATGTAGCAGTTCTCGCTGCCAAACCTGGATAATGGGGCACTGTTCAATTGCTCCTCGATGTGGGCGCTTCCCCAGCACTTAACAATTACTCTTCACATACTTTGTTGATTCTAGCTGCTCAGGCAGTTCGTCTAGAAGTTGTTCAAGATCTTCTGAAACGACAGGCTGAGTATTACACCCATCAGGTGCAATTACTGCTCTTCATGATGCATACTCTGCTGGTAACTTAACTTGCGTCAAGGTTCTTTTAGGCGCTAGACCTAGTATTGATATTGATAAATTTAGACGAAAAAACTCGTTTTCAATTTACAACCTTCAAATATATTCAGGACCTTTTAAGAAACGTAAAGAAGTAAGATTTGGAACTTGTTTTAAATTTGTTTCTATGTAATCTTTCTTTGATTGAGGCCATTTGGTATGATCACATGTAAGACAAGATCTTTTGAAATGACAATGACATAAAATATACAAAACTTTTTGGGTAATAAAAAGTAAATTGTCCATTTCAAACAAGTATCTAATGTTAGGAAAATATAAAAATATTTGCTCTTTTGAAGTCACATGACTGGAAATAAGATTACTTTATTTTATTCTTGTTTGAACTGTCTTGTTCTTTTAGTTGGGTAATCTCATTGATACTTTTACAACGCGTGTGTTACGTGTGATCACATCATTACAATATTATTCTATAAAGTTATATTCAAACAAAGATATAAATGTTGGACGTGTCTGGATATTTGCACAAAGGACTGTCATAAGTTCATGACCCAAAATACTTGTGTAATACACCAAGATTTATATGCAAATATAGACTATTCAGTTTTAAAAATTGAAAATTGAGTATCAAGTTTGTATTTGAAATTATTTGTAAAATTTTAGGTATAATGCATAACAAAGTGCATTTAGATGTACCAATTATTTATTGTGTGAAGAGAGATTTCGGCTGATTTTGTGGTAGACGTTCTTAAAAAATAACATAAAAATTAAATCACTAAAATACGTGAAATTAATCCATAATTAAGGAACAATATTTAAGTATTTCAACGACGATGTAATAATTAAATATACATAAACTAAAAGAAATACAAAGACAGATAGGAAGAGTTCAAATCAAAAAGTAAACTAAAGTCGTACTTCTTCATACGAAATTATAAAATACAAGGGTCTGTTTGTTTAAAGTGCTGATAGTCTGTATAAGAGGGTTTCTTTTGACTTCACCTACACCATACGTAATTAAACATTAACGTGCACACTTCAAGTGTCTGTTCTTTGAATCCATTTTTAAAGAGGCGTGAGAGACTTGATTTCTGGTAACAGTACCTTTCTTTTTACGAGCCCATTTAAGAACGGTAACTGTCCATCGGATTCAATCTCCATATTATACTTGATGTTAGTATGTGCTTGGTTGATGCATTCCCAGAACTTGTCGAGGTTTTCTCGGCCATTTTGCCAGATGACGAAAGCGTCATCCACGTATCGCAACCAAACTCTAGGTTTTAGTAAAGCGTTATCGATAACCTCATTTTCGAACGCTTCCATAAATATATTAGTAATTACAAGAGAAAGGGGTGAACCCATAGCTACTCCTTTTATTTGGGAGTAAAATTTACTATCAAATTGGAAGAAAGTTGAGTTACGGAAAAATTCAGTTAGTTTGACCCACTCCGACGGTAAGCCTCGCTTTCTGAGATGTTGTTCTATGACGTTCAGTGTTTCACGGATCGGAACATTCGTGAAGGGTGAAATAACGTTGAAACTCACAATGAGTTTCACGTACCATTGTAATGTTTTGATTGATATAACTAAGTGCTCAGAATTTTTAATAGTTGACGAGATGGTATAAGACAGTGGTAATAGTTGTTTCGCTAGAAAACGGGCGGGAGTTTGAATTGGTGCGTTGATGGCACTCGCTAGACGTCTCAAGGTGACGTCAGATTTCTAGGCATGGTATTATTACCTCGTTTTAATGATTGTCTAATCTCATCAGGTAAAGAAGAAGCATTTCTGATGAGTGTGTTGACTCAAGTACTCACTTTCCTTAAAGGGTTTGTTCTTACCGGATTGTATGTCGTGTCACTCAGGGGTTGCTCCATCATACTGATGTACTTACATCGTTTCATAACGACAGTAGCGTTACGTTTATCCGCTGGCAAGATAACTAAATCATTTCCTTTCCCTAAGAGATCGTAACGCACTTTTTCATTTTTACTGATATTACTTTCCGGTAATTGAGCTCGAGATACCACCCTGGAAGTTCTCTCCTTGTTTCCTCCGCAATGTTAGGAGAAATATCTTCCAATGCACTTTCAATACCTGATAAAATATCGTTAATGTGTGTCTGTTACAAACAAAACGTTTGTAAAGGGTTTATTTCCACATTCTCATTTATTATGTACTTTATTATTATTAATGTTCTATGAGAATTGTGTTATTTATCGTTTGTGTATAAACACTCCGTGACTATATAAAGATTCCTTGTATATAGACGCTCTTTGAGCTATAAGCTCCATGCATCTGCAATCAATATACTTATCCAAAGTGCAAATACTTTGCACGTTCCGTGACACAGCATCAATGAAAGCACTTTGTATGCACGTTCTGTGTACAGCCATATATACGACTGCACTCAACGTCTCTCTATCCATTGGAATCCATTCCATTCCGTTCGTCGTGGCATGAAGCTAACACTACGTGTTATTCCTCGTACAGTGAGGTCTACTCCGCGAGTATGTTGCCGTGTTGATCGACGTTATTCTCTACGCAGCATGTGATACGATGAAACATATATGTTTCATACAAAGACTTTTTGGACAATGATTTCATTTAAGAAATCATACAACTGTTGTGCTATTTATCATTTGAGTGCGACATCTGCATCAAAGCAACTTTGAACACAAATGTTCATCACATTCTCTAAGTTTCAGTCTAAATTATCCTGTGAATTTATTGTAGTTGTTGAAACTACGTTTGGAGAAGTTCCACATACTCCCTTTATGGAAAGGGAAGTGCGTTTCGTTTTTAGTTTTAATTTATCGACTGTTTCTTGTGTGAGTAACGAGTGTGTGGAACCACAGTCTAGTAGGGCTCTGCATCGTAAGTGTTTGTCTTGATTTGTAATGTTTACTAATGCAGTTGCTAGCGACGCGTGAGGCATTTCACGCGCTACCGCAGCTTTAATTAAAACCTCTTCTGAGGAGTTTTGTTCACCCTGTGGGGTTTGATTGTCAACTGCAGGAATTTTATTAATTTCAGGATTTCAATGGAGAAGCGTATTGTGTCTTTTACCACAAGTTTTACATGTATATAATCTGCATTTATATTGACTATGATTTTTCATGAAGCATATAGTACATAATTTTTGATCCTTTACGAAGTTCCATCGGTCGTGAGTATTTAAATTGTTAAATGAAGGGCATATAAATAAATGATGCTCTTGGTTGCACTTTAGACACGATCGTCTTTTAGTGAATGTTTGTGTTTGATTAACAAATGCGTTAAAATGCCTCTTGGGTTTAGTAATGTTGGTATTTGTCATTTGTTCAGTAATGTATTTTATCGGGTCTCTAACTGTAGCGGTTAGGGCTTGAGCCTGCTGTTCTAGAAAGTCACCGAGACCATTAAATGTTGGCAATGAAGTAGTGTGGCATATTTCTTCGTATCGCTTTAGAGTCGCAAAATCTAGTTTAGATGTGACATGATATACGAAGATTGTGTCCCACGAGTTAATGTCAATGTTGAGTGATTTTAGAGTGCGTATGCAACTTTGAGAATGATCAATAAGAGCACGAAGCGCATGTGGTGACTCTTTCTGGATTTTAGGGTAATCAACAAATGACCGTATTGTGATGTGTGCCATCACTCGTGGGTTATTATATCGTTTTGACAGCACATTCCAGGCTACTTGGTAATTCTCGTTAATGAGTTCTAGCGACGAGATGAGGTTGTGAGCCGGGTGTTCGACTGACGTTTTTAAATATTGTAATTTTTGAACGTTGGATAATTCATCGTGTTGATTGATTATTGATTCAAAGAGTTCGCGAAAGGAAACCCATTTCAAGACCTGCTTAAAAGTTTCCCCTCCCGGAACGTCGCAGATCAACTTAATGATCCAGGGGTCTCCCTGAAACCTTCTATCCAGGAAAGCGATCTCTTTGAGTTCGGGTTCAGAGAACTTNAACTTGTAAGTTTCGTTCACTCTCCAGTTATTGGATCCCCCTCCTGAGGAACAGCACCCTGCCTCAAAGCATTACGAGCGGCCGGATTTGGATGCAGCTCGTGCCTCGAGAGTCCAGTCTTGGTGCTGAACGTCTTTTCATTTCTCGGCAATTATAATGGAGACACTGTGGTTCTCCCGGGCATTTAGGGACGCAACACTCAGCCGCATGTTTACTCCTAATGAATGTGAACTTCTTTCCGCAGGTCATACATATATAAATTAAATACCTTTTGTTGAATTTTTTGGTAAGGCGCGTAACAAGGTCCTTTTTTAGTGATTACGAGATTTTACATGTCTGCACCACGCAGGGATGCCAATTCCATATTCAGTAGCGTTTAGCGCTACGTCGTCGAGGACACTTTTAATATTCACTCTGCGCAAGGAGCCAGACGCTCCCGGGGCTGCGGCTATGTTTGTGGAAATTGAAACCAGATTTTGGGGCATCCTTGACTTGTTAGACCTCGGTGTCCGTATTCCTCCTTTCAAAATATTACTCAGTTTAGTTCAAGCAAGGAGATTTGGAATTTTATCCGCGCTCGGGTGGCAATGCTTATCTACCGGACCCTCGGATGGGAATTTGGTGTCGGCTCCCTGAGACGTTATGACAAGGCCATTTTTTGTCTCCACTGTCACCGAACACTTGACCAATGGGCAAGCAATCCAGGAAGGAGCATCCACGTCTGTCCCAAAACACACACGCCATAAGAGTCATAGTCACTCCCGCCTTTTACCTACGGTACCGCAAGAATGTCTCGGCTATTTCTGACCCGTGTCCCCGAAGTTTGGGTTTCGGTGGAATTTCGAGTTTGCCCATAGAGAGCTGGATCCCGAACCAGAATAAAGGGTGCATGAGTCCATCAAGTTTACCCTCATTTCCACCGACCGACGAGATCACACTGAATCCCAGCTTCTCTGGCTTTTCGTACTAGGAGCGGGATACAGAAAAAATATGCAAAGACTTCGATAAGTGTCCTCGTCAAATTTGCGTCCATCTTTGCCGTAGAAGAACAAAGAAGGGTCACCAGGAAGACCACGCGGATGTGCCCATCGGATTCCCTTTTGGGTATCCACGCGCTACATTTCCTGACGGCCGTTGGTCGTCTTTTCCCACGAGCCACATTCTCCCTAATAAACAGGAGTGTGTACCTGGTAACCAACGTCTAGCCTTCGTAACGGAGGTACCGCCAGTGCGCTAAACATGCTGCCTCTCCCAAAATAAGTGAAATAGTTATGAGTTGTCTTAAAAGGAGTCACAGGACTCCGGTGAAAAATAAATAAAAAAACAAAACACGAAACACTAAAATGAGTATAAAAAGAAATAAAATACCCCCTACCGATCTTGGGTATAGGATAAAGGAGGTAAGGAAATAACTAGAAATTCTCTACAAAGAGTCAAATAATCTTTGTTCAAGAATCAGCAACAAAGCAGAGCAGAAACTAAGTGTCTCATTCATGATCAATATGTGGAGGGGGGAGAGAGACACATGATTATAATCTATAAAATGGCGATATATTTGAATGGATGATCCGAGGGAAATTAAAGATATCGTTTTAAGCGTGCCCAGTCGCCTGACGTTTAGCTGAGCGTGGGCTTTGGTGGTGTCTCGGTGGAACCGCTTCGCGTGTTCGAATCGCGACGGGGACCACCTTGCCCTTTACTGCCCCAAACTTGCAACACAGTGTGGGTAGCAGCGCCGAATATTTCGCTATTTTCTAATCTCTGTTTTGGGTTAGGTATTCCCCATTCTCGTGGCGGACTGTTACATCGAATAATAGGACCCTTAACTAGTATTTTACTACCTGGCCCGGTTGGAGTCGGCTTCCCCCGGGCAGATCGAGTCGGGGCGTCTTCCACAATGCCACTTCCTTTTGGTACAAGAACTCCGTCTAATAAGTTTACTACATTTTTATGGAGTTTGATGCGGGAGCTCTTCCTGTGTATACACTGTCCCAGAATATCTACGAGTGTTTAAAATGCCCTATTGTACCTACTGCTATTCAGCGTTGGCTGCTACATCACTTTATTAAGGGCGACCCGGTTTGCCAACGTACTCGTTCGCATTTGTATAGCCATAATAAGGTCTTTAGGAGGTGCTTGTTCCTTAAGAACATGTTTCCAATTCTATCACCTTCAAGCATGTTAATAACACAGGAAGGAGGACTCACAAAGTGAATCAGATATTAAAAACGTCAGGAGGTTCTTTTATAAACTGGCCATAATGTTTCTTTAACACGAACAAAATTTTATTACACATTAAATCTACATAAACAGAGTTACTTGAAGGATGTTACAAAATTTGAAGTTTTAACCCCTAATATTTAACATAAAGTTCCCCAATTTTGCACAGAATTACGTAGTGGTAGAAATACAAAGGTTGAAGCGCTTGCAGACTCTAAATCAGATCACCGTGTTTTCGGTATCTTTTTGCAAATAAAAAAAGCTCTAGTAGTACAACTCAGGCGCCTACTAGATATGGATCGCGATACATGCTTGCTGCAATCTTGATATGGCCTCGTCTTCACTGGGTTGAATGTTAATTGATAATTTGTTGCTTGCGACGAGTACATGGAGTACACCATGCTGGGAATATGATAATCTCCTTCACTATGCTGGAAGGGTAAAGTTGAACATAACTGATGCGCTGTAACTGGAAAACACAAATTAGTATCGCAGTTTAGAAGTCACACAGTTGAATGTTGCGGATCAGGCAGTATAAATTGCCTCCAGCAATTGGGTGGCTGAGCAACCTTCAAAAAAATAAATTACAACTTTTAAATAAGCGTAGCATTATAGATAACTGTGCAACGCAGCTATGCGACGTAACTACACCACGAAACAGAGCCGTAGTGCATCTCCGACGATACATAAAGTCACGTCAGTAATTTGCTCGTGGAAAACACGAGCTTTAATACAGTGGAGAAGCTTCTAGGAGGAGGTAGTGATGACACGAAATAGGTGGGGGTTGCTTCATGGAACTTGCAGTCTTCTACAACACTGCGATCTGGTAGTGATAAAGTCAGGTCGAAGCGTAGTGCTAGCAGTGCAAGCACTGAGCGTTCTTACGAACTTGTAATGGTCCGTAACAAAGCACTTACTACGCCCCGATTTAGATCCTCAATTTGGCCTAATCTCTTAATTCTTTTTCCTTCATTAACTTCTAATACTTTACAGAGTCGGCTTCCTCGGCCTCGGTAGTCTCGGCTAATTTCTGGACCCAGCCCCGAAACTTGAGGCTGGGTCGACTTCCGGCTTTCCCGGCTTGGGGAGGGTGCCGTCCCTCATGAGAGTAAGATTTAGGCGGTCGGGGTTACTCTCATTTCCCCCGACCGCCTAGATTCCCACTGAGTCACCCTACCAGCTCCACGTACCGAGAGCGGAACTCAGTCAAATTTGGCAGCGCGTCTCTGTGAGTTTCTTCACAGAGAATGAGTCTTAGAGGTCTTCTCCGCCATTCCGCAATAAGAGAGGACCCCCAGGGAAAACCTCGCGGAGGTGCTCACCGGATCCCCTTCCGAGGATCCACACGCTACGCCTCCCGATGATAGCAGGCCGCCTCGCACTACACTTCGCATGCTCCCCACTAAACAGGGGAGCATACCTGACAGCCCGTGTCTTTTCATCGGATGGAGGTACCGCCAATGTGTTGACCATGCCGAACCTTCTAAAACTATTATCTTAAAATGGGTCAGCCGACCCGTTTCAATAAGATTAAATAAAAATATAAAACACTAAAAGGGTAAAAGGATTAAAAATCCCCCGCCTACCGATCATGGTTATAGGATAAAGTAGGCGGGGTACTGTGGAGATTCTCCATGTCAAATGCCATAAAATAAATACCCGGTGTTTAAGGTTCGGCAACAACTCATGGCGACCGGCTGTCACTGCTCAGCCGGGATCTCTAAAGTGAGGGGGAGACGTATGATCATAGTCCATGAAATGGTGGTACATTTCGATGGACGATCGCAGGGCGATCAAAGATATTGTTTGCAACGTCCCCAGACGCCTAACCCCTAGATCGGCGAGGGCTTTTATGGTCTCCCGTGGAACCGCTCCGCGCGTTCCCACAACCACGGGGACCACACTGCCCTCGGTTGCCCCAAACTGGCTACAAAGTGTGGGTAGCAGCGCCGAATACTTCTCTATTTTCTCATCCCTGGCCCCAAGTAGGCTTCCCCCATCCTCTTGGCGGACTGTTACATCGACCACGAGGACCCTTTCCTGGTATTTGACTACCAGGTCAGGTTGGAGTCGGCATCCTCCAGGCAGTTCGAGACAGGGTTCCTTCGACACTGCCACTTCCTTCTGGGCTAAGAGCTCCCCTTCGATCAGATTAACAATATCATTGTGTCTCTTAATTCGGGAGCTCTTTGTGTGGGTACACTGGCCCAGTATATGCGGGAGTGTTTCAAATGCACTACCGCATTTCCGACATATGAGCGTCGGCTGCTTGATTGCCCTATTTAGGGCGACCCGGTTTGCAAAAGTATTTGTACGCATCTGCAAGGCCGTGATTAGGCGGGACGGCTTCAGGAGGTGCTTATCTTTCAAAAATGAATTACCTATCTTATATTCTTTAAGCACTTCCACCGCCCCGCCCTGGTTCCTAAGAGTGGCCCAGTCTCTTAATTCTTTCTCTTTACACATTATCTTATACTTCACCAGGTCGCCCTTAGTATACGGATAGTTAATTCTTATATTATTCGCAATCCTTTTCAACTTTCTCTCCAACTGTCCGCTAGCAGCCAACGCTCTGGCCACTGGGTCTGTCGATTCAATATGCTTCAGACCCAGGGCCAACGCAACTCGCGGAACCAAATTTTCAAGGCGGAGGATCCCCAATCCCCCGTCTCCCTCAGCGCAATAAAACATCCCACTGCATACTGAAAGTGGCAGGTGCATAATATGCTTTACCGACATCCTGATCATCTGGTCGAGCTCAATCAAAACCGATTTAGCGGGAACGCCTATGACCAGCTGATGCAAGAGTCCAGGAAGGATGTGGCGCTGGAGCACATACAGTTTCTGGTTGGGCTTTAGTCTGAGCTTTTGTACCCTACAGAGGATCTTTGAGAGGTTCTCTCTAACCTCGCTCAGCTGTATTCCATTCCATGGAGAATACTGGACGCGGAGGTACGGGAACGCTTCGCCTGCGGTTGCTGCGCGGATGCGTTAACCTTGCCTCTCCAGACCCGGATCAGCTAAGTTCCAGGAATCCCGGATCCGGACCACCTTAAAGCCTATACTTTTTGGCACTGATAGACGCTTGCCGTGGTCCCCCAAAAAGTCCACGACCGCATCTGACAGCTCCCTTGCCTTCGGGGAGTCCGACGCGAGAAGAAAAATATCATCGGCGAAGGTGTTACGAACGAATAACCAAACGTCGTAAAACATAAAAAATTTATAGGGGGTGCTTGTGTCTTTCAACAAGCGTGGGAGATTAATGAATAACAGGATTTTTTTGCGGAATCGCTTAGGTTTAAAGAAAATTCACATTTATTACATTATAACATTTATACACATTTCCTTAAATCTACAATTGCTGAATTACTAATTTGACATGCTATGTAGCAAAATTGATGTTGTTTGTTGTGTGCAAACAGCTCTCTGTGAATAACAGATTCAACAGAGTTATAAATGATTACATAAATACAAACATTCGTTCATATTAAAGTTCCCATAAATCCCATTTCCCCATTAATGCAGAATTACAAAAGATATAACAAAGTTGAAGTGTGACTGGTCAGTCTACACAAAAAAAATACCCTCCGTTCTCTAGTTTTCAATAACTTCCCCTATTCGTCAACTAAGTGAACATTAACAAAGTACCTGCTTGTAGATTAGAATTGGTTAATGAATAACCATAAATAGTTGCAGGCTTTTTAAATATATTAGGAAAGTTTTCCCGATGTGGTCCTCATTATTGAAGAATGAATACAATTGATCAAGGTACGTGATCTTGAAGCAGAAGTCTCGTTTGAACGAGAGCGTATACTTATGAATTATCGTTGGTCGCCCTTCACATCGCTGTGGCGGCTGCTTCTGGCCAGGTACACGGCGAAGTGGTTGAATGGTTTGCTTGACTCGAAGTTCCAGCTGCTTATGACTGGAGACTGCGGTTGAACCAAGTCAGCAGCGTTGTTCGTNCATGCTACTGAAACGTAGAACGTAGTATGAGCATTTGTGCTCGTAGTTACGAAGTGTGCGTACTTAGCACTGTACTGCATAATAACACAACACTTGTATGATTCCTTTTAAGGCAATGATAGTCCAAAAAATCCGTTTATAACAATAGATAAAGTCCTAACACCATGGTGACACAAGTCATGTAATATTTCAAAATGTGTCTCCAAAAAAATAATAATGACAAACTTAACAATTTAGGCAAAATCATTAAAAGGCAAGTGGTAACAAATGAAAATAAAGAGTTTAAACTTTTCCGATTCCAGTAGAAAGTTTACCTGCGACCTTACGCGGTGTGTCATATGTTGTAGATTCCGTAGGTGATATCTCTTACTTACAGCGGACTCATACAGACGGGACTGTGTCCTCCGGTGTTTCATTCTTGGTTCTTGTACTAGAGATTCCTTTTTACAACAAACAAAATTGTATTAAATATTAACATTTTTCAATCTGTAGCACGATATAAATAAGGTTTGGCTTTTCACCAAGCATTTGTGGGATACATGTATTACAAACAGTCACATTAATGAACTTCTAAGTTTTATTAATGAATGAACAAGAGGAAAGGGGACAATTTTTTGCCGTTGTGAATAGAAGTATTCCAGGATTATCACATCATTTGATAAATCAGAAAGGAAACTAGTACTGAAATGAAGGAGCAGGAGATTGTGAGAAGATCATGCATCAGGACTTTAGTAATAAATTAAGAAATAAATGAGAAAATTAATAATAATAATAATCAAGAAACAAGTATTCTACTATGTGGCATGATTATCATGGGTTAGAAAGTGAAATACTGGTTGGATTTCGATACAAGAACAAAATTACTGAGTTTATATAAAATAGTTAATAGTTTACTCCTTCGGACAGTTATGAAAGACTGTTGGGTCTATTTATATTTAAGTCTGGGGCAAAATCGATAAAGGCTAATATGATTGCGCCCATTGATGCAAATTTTAGTATTTTTCATGATGTAATTCTCAGACGGTAGAACTACTTGAAATGCGGTTTATCAACTGTCTCAAGTAGACAATATTTTATGAAGAGTTCTAGGACAATCAAGTTATTATAACTGTGAAAGCCATAATTTCTACGCACTTCGATGCTGCCAACAGAGAGTTTGATGGCAGTCGAGTCATGTGGAGTCAACGACGGCTTCCGAGATGTGATCTTCGTAGGGGAACTGCGTGTCGGTGGCTTACGTACGACCCTGTGCTCCCTCGCGTATTGCAATGGGTCTTCTTCAGGTGCTTCTGCCAACTCAGCTGGAATATGCTGAAACAAAACACACTAAGTTAACATTTATCCGCGACCGAACAGCAAAACGAACACTATTCATGTAAAATTGGAGAGACAAAATTCAACATGGCTGTCCAGGGAAGTAAAAAGCAAAATTCCCATTCCAACGGTATAAACCTCGAATCTCGGGAACTACTTTGCGTGTTTGTGATCAACTGACGCTTAGTTAGTGCGCTTTCTTAGAAGAATGTCACAAAAGAATTTTTTTAATTATAGAATTAGGTTTTTTAATTTTTCTTCTTTCGGTTATCCGTACTTGTAACGATGTCATGATACTGATTTTCTTAGGTGGATATCTGTGAGACGATACTAGTATTCATAAGTTTTAAAAAATGTACTTGCAGACAACACCACTTCTGTCAATTATTCAACGGATTTTCTCTTCATGCTGTACTCGGATGTTTCTTCTTTCCACGATCTTTCTCTCGCGTGACTGTCCCCGCCACGGGAACGTCGGTGCAATCTATGTCTCATCAACTTTGCTATTTTTCCTCTTTTATCACATTCCTTAGTACACAAATCTGACACACGCACTCTAACAAAATGTCGTATCTTCCTTGTGAGGAGAGTATTTCTCCACAACTCTCCATATTCATCGCTCCTTTCTTAAGCTTCACTCTCATGTCTCTTCGTGTCGTAGTATCCGCATTCCCAAAGCACGTGGTCTCGTTCTTTAACGATTTGGTCGTTCACACATTCGTCTTGCCTGACTTTCCCATTCGCATCAAATAGATCCCAATGTTATTTCCATCACTTCTCGGCAAGTGTATTAAAATAGGTTACCTATGATTAGTAATTTTGTATAATTATCAAAAAGGTAAGGGTACGAAATATGTCATTTAACAGTATGAGGCAGTTGATAACAGCGAGATTATCATGAAAGGCATTTTCTCAGATCTTTCTTCCTTTAGCTNGCAAGTGTATTAAAATAGGTTACCTATGATTAGTAATTTTGTATAATTATCAAAAAGGTAAGGGTACGAAATATGTCATTTAACAGTATGAGGCAGTTGATAACAGCGAGATTATCATGAAAGGGATTTTCTCAGATCTTTCTTCCTTTAGCTGCGTCTCGACAACATGAGTTACCTTGTGAAATGTATGTTGCACCTCCGGTACTAATGGCTCCACGTCCTTCGGTACCGGCATAGGTTGTTCGTCAACATGACTCGCCTCGAGCACTGAACTTTGCACCTCCGGTTCTATTGGCTCCACGTCCTTTGGTATCGGCAAACATAGTGTACCCTCCAGTTTACTCTCGAGCTAACTAATTTTCCTTTAGCCGCCTTCAAGGTGTTGGATAAACCGTGTCATGTTAACGTCTTTANCGGCATAGGTTTTTCGTCAACATGACTCGCCTCGAGCACTGAAGTTTGCACCTCCGGTTCTGTTTGCTCTACGTCCTTCGGTATCGGCAGTGGTGGATTGTCGACATGAGTCGCCTCAAGCACTGAATGTTGCACGTCCGGTTCTAATGGCTCCACGTCCTTCGGTACCGGCATAGGTTGTTCGTCAACATGACTCGCCTCGAGCACTGAAGTTTGCATCTCCGGTTCTATTGGCTCCACGTCCTTCGGTATCCGCAGTGGTTGTTTGTCGACATGAGTCGCCTCGAGCACTGAAGGTTGCATCTCCGGTTTTAATGGCTCTAGGTCCATCGGTACCGGCATAGGTTGTTCGTCAACATGACTCGCCTCGAGCACTGAAGTTTGCACCTCCGGTTCTATTGGCTCTACGTCCTTTGGTATCGGCAGTGGTGGTTCGTCGACATGAGTCGCCTTGAGCACTGAAGGTTGCATTTCCGGTTCTAATTGCTCTACGTACATTGGTACCGGCAGTGGTGGTTCGTCGACATGAGCCATTGGGATGTCACCTGCTTTCTCCACCTAACAAAGATAACATTCCGCAATACACCGATGAAATTTATATACAAATATGGGCGAATGAGAAAACAATTGAGGAATTAAGCTCTGTTGTAATCAATCTTATGTCAGTTCATTATAAATGAAGCAATCCACGGCAAAACACACTTAATTTTTGAAAAAATTAGAAATTTATTATGTAGCGCAAAGTTTACGCTTTGTAAAATCCAGCAGGCCGTGGTTGCGAATGACTTCCGGGTGCAGTGAATTCTTTTTTTTAAAATTACGACATTTAATTTGAAATTGTGGTCGGGGTTTCATCAGTGATTTTAATTATATAAACGGGATACCCAACTCCCATGTTGGAAGTGTTTTAGGAGCGTGACGCCTAATATTCATTTGGTTGGCACATCTGGAGCGTATATCTAGCACGTTGAGTTAAATGCGAAAGGCGAATCAAGTATTCCATGGCATAAGTTGAGCATCGTTTTGCTTAATTCAAAGAGGACCAATGCTGGCGATAGGATAACAAGAGACTACTATACGTTCACTGACATGGCGCTCAACGTTATGGTCTCGTTAAACATAGTGTACCCTCCAGTTTACTCTCGAGCTAACAAATTTTCCTTAAGCCGCCTCCAAGTTGTTGGATAAACCGTGTCATGTTAACGTATTTTTCCATTTTCCCTCTTCTTTGTTCTCTTTAATTTTTATTTTCAATGAAATGCAGTGACAAAATTCTGTATCATTAAAATACCAAAGGTCGTTCAAAAAGTAACGAGACAATAAGCAGTAGCTTGGAAACGGTTCGTAGAATCACTACAATACTTTTAGGACGCAAAGTTGGCTTATCTATCGGTTAACTTTATTGGCGTTTCCACAAGTAAGGCCATTGACGACCATTTTAAAATTAATAATTAGTGCACATAACAAGTACTCTTAACATAGTTTGTTGATTCTAGCTGCTCAAACAGTTCGTCTAGAAGTTGTTCAAGATCTTCTGAAACGACAGGCTGAGTATTACACCCATCAGGTGCAATTAGCGTTTCAAACTGCTAATAAAGCTTTAGTCTTGTCGGCTTTCGTCGATGCCAATCCTGAGGGTTTCTCAGACGAAACACGGAAGCAATCTCTCTTTTATGCTGCCACTCACGGTCACACGGATATTCTTGTAGTTCTCCTCGAAGCGTGAGTTGAAGCTAATACTGAAAGCGAAAAAGGTTCGACAGCTCTTAAACTTGCCGCCGCGAATGGACACGCTCCGTGCGTTCGCGAGTTGTTGAGACGAGGAGCTTCTTCGTATGAACAATCGAAGGATGGATTACTGCTCTTCATGATGCATACTCTGCTGGTAACTTAACTTGCGTCAAGGTTCTTTTAGGCGCTAGACCTAGTATTGATATTTGTTTCGAAAGGATGATGCATGTTTCGTTATCAGGCTCACCTGTAATTGAGCAAGCGCCTCTAGTGTTCAGGTGTACTATGTGCCTGCGCAGTTCGTCAGAATTGACGTTCCCGCCTTGAAGATATATTAATATTCTTCAGTTGCCTTTCGTCCCCGGACGGCGAAGGTGCCCTTGGAAGAAGGGCGCACGCGTGTAATAGCTCATATAGTTCAAACTTACGCCGCCAGGGCGCACCAGTGGCCGGCGCACAAGTAACCGGCGCATACTTATGAATTATCGTTGGTCGCCCTTCACATCGCTGTGGCGGCTGCTTCTGGCCAGGTACACGGCGAAGTGGTTGAATGGTTTGCTTGACTCGAAGTTCCAGCTGCTTATGACTGGAGACTGCGGTTGAACCAAGTCAGCAGCGTTGTTCGTTTCAACATGCTACTGAAACTTAGAACGTAGTATGAGCATTTGTGCTCGTAGTTACGAAGTGTGCGTACTTAGCACTGTACTGCATAATAACACAACACTTGTATGATTCCTTTTAAGTCAATCATAGTCCAAAAAATCCGTTTATAATAATAGATAAAGTCCTAACACCATGGTGACACAAGTCCCTAGGCACAGGACGTACGATGACTAATGGATATGGAGTGGCTGAAGAGAGCCGTATTTATAGCTTGTTCACAGAACGTTTTAATGTGCACGTTCACAAATGGTGCTCATGGAACGTACATAGTGGGCACGTTCTTGGATGCTGACTCACGGAACGTACATATTGGGTACGTTCATGAATAGTAGTTCATGGAGATTACACAGAGTATCGATAGTATCGAGTGCATCGATGTTGGCTATCGATAAAAATAGATATAGCTTAGACCTATATCAAGCCCAGCTGGCGTAACCGGGTCGGGTGGACGCGACCTGGTGGTCACCTCAGTGCCCCAGAGCGCCGTGTACAGATCCAGGACCTCCCTACGATCTATATTTGCTTTGTTCTTTGCAAAAAAGTCAGTACTCATTTTTACATGTTTAGCAATGAGGTCTGGATCTTTCTTAAACAGGTCGTGAGTCCTTGCATACTCGAACTGTTTAATTTACTGGCACACATACGGCCGTGCCGCGACACCACCTGCCCCGCAGGGCGGGCATCCACAGATCTTCCCTCGCCGGGATTTCTTTTATTGGGGGCACCATAGGCACATAAAATGACCTGCAAGATTTTGGAACTAATCCTTTCAATTATTTGCTCCGGGTTCCGGGAGCCATTTCTAATGGCCCCCAAAGCAGCCCGGACTGTGGGAGGACCCACATCGACCATCCACAATCTAGCGTCCGCCAGCAGCGACTCCCTCCACTCCTCTTCAACAAGCATAGAGCTCTCAGTAAACACAGACATCTGGATATTAAGGAGAAACATTTTACATCATGCATAGAATATTGATATATTATGTAATATTTCAAAATGTGTCTCCAAAAAAATAATAATGACAAACTTAACAATTTAGGCAAAATCATTAAAAGGCAAGTGGTAACAAATGAAAATAAAGAGTTTAAACTTTTCCGATTCCAGTAGAAAGTTTACTTGCGACCTTACGCGGTGTGTCATATGCTGTAGATTCCGTAGGTAATAACTTTTAGTTACATCGGACTCATACAGACGGGACTGTGTCCTCCGGTGTTTCATTCTTGGTTATTGTACTAGAGATTCCTTTTTACAACAAGACTTGTACTAGAGATTCCTTTTTTCTCAGATGGTAGAACTACTTGAAATGCGGTTTATCAACTGTCTCAAGTAGACAATATTTTATGAAGAGTTCTAGGACAATCAAGTTATTATAACTGTGAAAGCCATAATTTCTACGCACTTCGATGCTGCCAACAGAGAGTTTGATGGCAGTCGAGTCATGTGGAGTCAACGACGGCTTCCGAGATGTGATCTTCGTAGGGGAACTGCGTGTCGGTGGCTTACGTACGACCCTGTGCTCCCTCGCGTATTGCAACGGGTCTTCTTCAGGTTCTTCTGCCAACTCAGCTGGAATATGCTGAAACAAAACACACTAAGTTAACATTTATCCGCGACCGAACAGCAAAACGAACACTATTCATGTAAAATTGGAGAGACAAAATTCAACATGGCTGTCCAGGGAGGTAAAAAGCAAAATTCCCATTCCAACGATATAAACCTTGAATCTCGGGAACTACTTTGCGTGTTTGTGATCAACCTACGCTTAGTTAGTGCGCTTTATTAGATGAATGTCACAAAAGAATTTTTATAATTATAGAATTAGGTCATTTAATTTTTCTTCTTTCGGTTATCCGTACTTGTAACGATGTCATGATACTGATTTTCTTAGGTGGATATCAGTGAGACGATACTAGTATTCATAAGTTTTAAAAAATGTACTTGCAGACAACACCACTTCTGTCAATTATTCAACGGATTTTCTCTTCATGCTGTACTCGGATGTTTCTTCTTTCCACGATCTTTCTCTCGTGTGACTGTCCCCGCCACGGGAACGTCGGTGCAATCTATGTCTCATCAATTTTGCTATTTTTCCTCTTTTATCACATTCCTTAGTACACAAATCTGACACACGCACTCTAACAAAATGTCGTATCTTCCTTGTGAGGAGAGTATTTCTTCACAACTCTCCATATTCATCGCTCCTTTCTTAAGCTTCACTCTCATGTCTCTTCGTGTCGTAGTATCCGCATTCCCAAAGCACGTGGTCTCGTTCTTTAACGATTTGGTCGTTCACACATTCGTCTTGCCTGACTTTCCCATTCGCATCAAATAGATCCCAATGTTATTTCCATCACTTCTCGGCAAGTGTATTAAAATAGGTTACCTATGATTAGTAATTTTGTATAATTATCAAAAAGGTAAGGGTACGAAATATGTCATTTAACAGTATGAGGCAGTTGATAACAGCGAGATTATCATGAAAGGCATTTTCTCAGATCTTTCTTCCTTTAGCTGCGTCTCGACAACATGAGTTACCTTGTGAAATGTATGTTGCACCTCCGGTACTAATGGCTCCACGTCCTTCGGTACCGGCATAGGTTTTTCGTCAACATGACTCGCCTCGAGCACTGAAGTTTGCACCTCCGGTTCTGTTTGCTCTACGTCCTTCGGTATCGGCAGTGGTTGTTTGTCGACATGAGTCGCCTCGAGCACTGAATGTTGCACGTCCGGTTCTAATGGCTCCACGTCCTTCGGTACCGGCATAGGTTGTTCGTCAACATGACTCGCCTCGAGCACTGAACTTTGCATCTCCGGTTCTATTGGCTCCACGTCCTTTGGTATCGGCAAACATAGTGTACCCTCCAGTTTACTCTCGAGCTAACTAATTTTCCTTTAGCCGCCTTCAAGGTGTTGGATAAACCGTGTCATGTTAACGTCTTTATCCATTTTCCCTCTTCTTTGTTCTCTTTAATTTTTATTTTCAATGAAATGCAGTGACAAAATTCTGTATCATTAAAATACCAAAGGTCGTTCAAAAAGTAACGAGACAATAAGCAGTAGCTTGGAAACGGTTCGTAGAATCACTACAATATTTTAGGACGTTTAGTTGGCTTATCTATCGGTTAACGTTATTGGCGTTTCCACAACTAAGGCCATTGACGACCATTTTAAAATGAGTTATTAGTGAGAAATTATATTGTAAGAATGAAAAGTAAAAAAGTACAAATACAATTATAAACAGACAGATCACATTCATAAACAAGAAAGGGAAAACTACACAGATATTTATAACTTCATACTTACTCTCTTTATAGAGGAATAAGAAGGTATAAATCCAATAGGTCAATCCAGTGGGCATCCTTGTGATATCTGATCAGCTGTTATCCAACGTTTTGTCAAAGTAACCTAATTTTTTTAATTTAACAACGGCGAGTCCGCTCGAGCATTACACCGCCGAAGAACAACGTGCAGGGATTAGATTTTTAGTCACAGAGGGTGTCAAATGTAGTGAAATCCACGGAAGAATGTCAAAAGTAGACGAAAATGATTGTTTGAACTGTTCGAACGTTTACAAATGGGTAGAGCAGGTAAGAAGTGACCGTATAAGTGTCTCTGACGAGCCACGATGTGGAAGACCGGTTGAAGTTGGATTTTTCTCCCTCGAATCTCGCATAGACGTTTTGTCTATTAATTCGAGACAATAAGTGTATTATCGTTGAAGTGATAGCTGGAGAAATACACGCGAGTGTTGCAACTGAAGATAACATTATTCAGAATAAGCAGCAGTACGAGAAAACCTGAGCGAGACAACTTGCGGACACGCACAAAGGAACCAGGCTTCAAATCATTTAACCGTTCAGAAAACTACGTTTTATTGAAAAAGAAGCATTTTCCAGAAGAATTGTCCACCATTTTGAGCCGGAGTCTAAGCGGCAAAGATTTCAATGGCAGTGCACGGGTTGTCCCAATCGGAAGAAATTCAAGGCACAGCCGTCTGCAGGAAAAGTCATACTAACAGTATTCTACGAATCGCATATTTATTGATATTATCTCGAGGATCAACGAAATATCAACAGTCAGTATTACAGTGAGATGCTCGAAAACAAATTAAAACTGTCATTCGAACGAAACGTCGTGGACTCTTCACTGAAGGAGTGAATCTGCTTCACGACAATGCGCACCTAACTCAAGATACACCTCGAAACTGGGATGGAAGATCCTTCCACTTTCCCCCTCCAGCCCCGACCTCACCCCATCGGACTTCCGTTTATTTCGACTCTTTAAGAGGCTCGACGTAGAAAATATTTTCGATTCAATCGAGTAGTTAAAGATCAGGTGCAAAAGTGGCTTCGAGATCAACCCAAGGAATTTTACGCTAGAGGCATACACAAATTGGAAGAACAATGAGACGAGTATATAAGTGTAGCTGAAGACTGTGTTGAAAGGAAGCCAAAGTTATATATTGGTAAAATAAACCGATTTAGAGCTACAGCAAATTGTTTTGTTACTTATTGAATGACCCTTGTACTATTTATTTTTACAGAAAATTCCATTAACAATTTGATATAATAAGTAAACAAAAAACCTTATTTTAAGAAAAAAATGTACACAAGTACACATAATGATAGTGTTTTTTTTAAATCGCTGGAAAAAATGGTATTCGATTTGACATGGAATGCCTCATATTTTATTACGCGGTAAACATACGTCTATAATTCCCTATTAAAAGAATGAGTAAATGGACAAATGCTTTGTCAACGGGACAAATTCATGTTCAATAAACAATCACATGACCTTCCTAATTTACAGATAAACACATCATTAGTTAATATGTAGTACTAAACATATTTAGTACAAAATATTTTTCTTTTTAAATAAATATACAATAAATTACATAAGATTATAAATTGCATAATAAATTAAGATACATTGACGGTACAATAAATTCTACTTAAAACATCACTCCATCACCTCTAAAACTGACAACACACCTGGTGTTAAACAAGACCAAACTACGAGTAACTCACACGCACTCTATGCAAGATTATATTCCATGAGGGGGTCTTCGAGATGCGCACATACTGCAGGAATCGCCGTGAAAAAGACGCAGAAGACCTATGGGTTTAGCTGACATCTTTATTACCTTGGGGGTTTTAGCGATGGAGACTCTTACGATGTCATATTATCCTTACCTCCATAGCCTCTTCTTTTTCTGAAAAAAATATTGTATTGTATATTCGGAAATGATTTTATTTCACATTTCGAAAATAAAGTAAAAATGACTTACCGACAGTCTGAACGAGCTCTGCGTGTGACCTAGAAATTAAAAGAACCACAAAATTATCGTAAAATATTGATAAAACAAGTGGTGCATACCCGTTGCACATACTTTTTCATATACTTCTCTATAGTACACAAAAACGAAACTACTAAAAGAAAAATAATATTTATATACTTCCCAACATGTTTATCATTTCCGTTTTAATATATAGTGTACAAAACTGATAAAATAAATTATTTCGTGTATGAAAGTGCAGTGATGTACTCGCAGAAGTATTACAGAAACTGCCCTTTTCAAATCAAAGTTGACACAAATCGTTTTTCGAATTTATTAGTCATCAAATTTGTGAAAAACCCTTAAAACTATACAATTGAAAGACGCCTTAAAACAAAAATTTAATTGAAAACTTGTGTACCTGCTAAGAACACTTACTCAACATACATACTTAATACACCCTTTGCTCATACCTAAAACTACCTCTATTTTTTCGGACTCTAAAAAACTTAAATACTAATTATATTCGTAATTTTAATTATGACAAATTTTATGAACTTAATTTCATGACGATTTGCGGTAACTTAGTTTTATAAATAGCGCAATACACGTTATGTAAATGTAATTCCAATAAAGGCACGATTATTTAATATCATAAATAGAGTGGGTTTTCCGTTCTTCTGTCAATTTGTATCAGTTATATATTTTTTATTTCAGTTTTCTTAAGCTGTATTCTTCCTCTGCTTGATACATCGTTACCTAGTTAATGCTCATTACATCGCTAAGTCTTAGTACTGCACCAGTCCGGAAAGTCTCTAGAAAACGAAGTAGCGCGGCTGAAGAATATAATTTTCTGCATCAAACTTTAAAGCGAAATTCCGCTTATGCAAATGTAATCCACATTAATTACACGTCCTGCACAGAAACATTAACGCAATATTTAAGAAATTTTCCAAAATGTATTTTGATCTTCATATAAAGTTTGATCTTCAGAACAAAATTACCAAATAAAGGTTTAAATAAGTCAAAGCACATGTATCGAACAAGCAGATAATATGCAAGAAAAGAAATATGAATGGAATTGACTCATCAGTTTCGCCAGAATCGCTGCGCACAGATGGACAGAGAGTTGGCCATTAACAAATCCAGACAGGAGGAATCGAAATCCGACCTTAAAGTACAGGATTGCCAGTGCCCGTCCTTCGTCTCGAATGGGTTCCAATACTCACTTGCTGACTTGTGGT
>NNCF01126399.1:154269-172214 GCA_002313205.1 Laupala kohalensis | reverse complement strand
GTTTAAATATAGAGAATGGTAAAGTTTATTGAAGTCAAGAATATACAGAATATTTTTGTTATAGAAGTCCAAAATGTGTATAATAAAAAAATACAAAATATTTCTTTAATAGCGGTGTAATGAAACATTTTATCTCGTTACGATTTACCCGCCGCACGATGTCTTCCAAATATTAATTATAATGCGAGGATCAAGTGAGCGTTCTGCTGACTTCGCAGTGTTACACTATGACTTTGAGTGACGTCACGCACAGTGACGTAACTTATGAAACTACCTTCTTTTGTGTATATATCATGCTCGACTCGCCTGTCGAAGTCGCCCGTCAACTTCGATCCGTGTAAACCCGACTTGAGGGGCTCGTTCTTGCCAGGGCTGGTTATATCGACCTTGGTTAGTATCGTTTACAACAGTATTGAAGCTCGTTAGTATGTCGCTGGGAGTTTAAGGACCGAACATCCGAAGGTCCCTGGGAACAGATTAAGAATCCTCATGTTGGTATGCAACTGCCTTGTGTTTTAAGGAGACTATTTTCGTTTTGTCGCCTTTTTGAGAACGAAAAGAAATTTCTATCGTGACTTGTAGCGAATCTTGGCTCTGTTCTGTGGAATTTATGTGAAAGCATGGAAGACGGAAGAAAGCAGACCATTGCCAACTTATTGAAAGACATTGAGAGGTTATCTTTCCACGCCTTTTTATTCAACCGAATGGTGTTATTAGTATGGTAATAAGCTTTTGTTTTTTTTTACATTTATGCATCAGGTACAACCCAGAGAATTTGCCGACTCTAGAATGTTATGTGGAACACCAATGCCGTGAAAACACATATGATTTGGAAGCCAACTTGGCAGTTTTGAAACTGTACCAGCTGAATCCTCATCGGTACAACGTTCCTATCATTTGCCAAATTTTACTGAAAGCTCTTACTAATCTTCCTCATACGGACTTGGTTTTGTGTAAATGTCTTTTGAACGCCAAACATGTATGTATATCTTAAGGAAAATTATTTCATGTGTTGTTAGTTCTGAAACACATACACCTCATGAATGTTATGTAATGAAACTAATATTCCACAACAAACTCATTTCAGTTAAAAGAGCCATCCATAACATCAATAATGAAACTTGCTGATGTTTTGGAGCGCTGTGACTTCCGCAAATTTTGGTCAGAAATCCAAAATGAGCATGACTTGTGCTCCAACATAACTGGATTTCATGACTCAATTCGAAAGTATGTGTGTCATGTTGTAAGAATAACATTCCAAACTGTGGACAGAAATCTTCTTGCTGGCCTTCTTGGAGTGGATGGTATGGAATTTTCTATTAATTGGTCCTTTGAAAACTCGAATGACTCCTATTGTGTGCCCTAAAGATTATGTGGCCCATTCCTTTAAGTTCCAGAAGTCATTATGACCAAATGTCACATATGTCACAACAAGGTTCAAAGAAAACTGATATCATTTGACTAGAAATATTATTCTAGTTCCATGATTATTAATTTATATTTACAATAATTATGAAGAAAAAATTATCCGCATTATTTTCTCCCTCTGCCATGCCAGTTGTAATATCAGTTTGTTATGATAATTTAATTTTTGCTTGTGACAGCAAGCCGTGTACTAATTAAACAGTTTTTCAGATGACATACGGATGCCCACATCGGGCTATTTTATGTTAAGTTCTTGGTTACTGTCAATTCAGTTGACAAGTGCATTTTGTTGAATAGTTAAGTTAGAGGTAAGGGTGGTAGCAGCACCAGTGGCAGATGTATGGGGGTGAGAAGACTAAGGGGGCTATAGTTTCCTCCTTGCTATTGAACCTGAAATCTTACCAGATAAATTGAAGTTGATAAATGGCATATCCAGACTGACTCCCAGACCTACTCAGCCTGCTGTAAATTGAGTACCAGGGTCCATCCTGGGGACAAACCGGCCGGAGCGAGATGCTAACCACATCACCTCCTTCTAGTGCCCAGGTCAAGTAATTGCGGAGCTTTACCCTCTATGAACCACTTGGGCACCTTCGGGGCCTGTTCAGGGATAGTTTAACTTTGATAAATGGCATACTTTGTAAAAGTGTTCCCAGATTAATAAAATAAATAATACCATATTATTAAAAGTAATAAAACTATGTTAATAATAGAAATCTCTTAGATTGCGGTGAACCTCACCGCCAGGTAACAGATTAATCATGTTACGTCGAATGAAAATGGGAGACGGGACCGGGATTTGAACCCGGGACCTTGAGCTATACGCGCTCATGCGCCTAACGACTGCGCCATCCCATTCGCCTCTCGGGCCCGTCTACCATTCTCATTCAACTTGTGAAACCCAAAGACCTCTGAGGTGGTCTCGTAGAGACTAAACTCCTCATCTGAGGCGACTCCCTTAGGAAGTACTTACTTACCCTTAGGAAGTACTTACTACCCAAATAAAGTACTTCCTAAGGGAGTCGCCTCAGATGAGGAGTTTAGTCTCTACGAGACCACCTCAGAGGTCTTCGGGTTTCACAAGTTGAATGAGAATGGTAGACGGGCCCGAGAGGCGAACGGGATGGCGCAGTCGGTAGGCGCATGAGCGCGTAAAGCTCAAGGTCCCGGGTTCGAATCCCAGGCCAGTCTCCCATTTTCATTCGACGTAACATTATTAATATGTTAATAACTTTAATAAATAATAATTATTGTTATTAATAATACAGTTATTAATTATTTATTTGATGCATTTCATGTAAGATAATATTTATAAAATTTGTGTTGTAAAACTATAATTTTTAAACAAAAATGACCCCTGGTTAGTCCCCACTTTGATTACAGTCTAGATCTGCCACTGAGCAGCACTTACTAACCTTGGAAGCATATACAAAAACGGGTTAGTATTGTGACCACTATGTGAAATTGGTCCTTCATTAATGTAAATCTGTGTTGCATTATGAGAGATCAACCGATATGTCAACTTCATGACTTGATTCAGTTAAATGTTTTGTATCTCTGTTTATTGTATGTTGTAAACAGCGGGAAATTTGTTTGGTTGTTTATTTTGATTTACATTGGGAAAAATGGGGGGAAAATAAAAAATTTGTTGTTTATAGTTGTTGAGGACTCTTTATGATCTGGGATTGATATTCAACCAAGCGCCATCCCAGCATTTTCATGCAAGAGTTCTGAGAACAAGGAAATTTTTTTAGACTCTGTAACTCAAACTTGTGAAGATATTTCAATCTTGCTTCTTAATAATCTTTGATTGAATGTAATATATGTCACCTACTTTTCGTCACTGCTTGTAAATCCTTTTGCTACCGGTGTCTCTGTCATTACTACCTCCATTGAACTGAACTGAAATATCCTAAAGATTCTAACTAGTTTCAACATCCTTACCTAAGTTATTGTGTCCTGCTCATAACAAAGAAATATTTACTCTTTGTTGTAGACTACTTACTCTTTGTTGCAAGTATTGAAATCAATTGTATTGTTTTCAAAGTCATCCTAATTATTTTACTTTCGTTGATTTAAAAAAATTGTTTCTTTTATATAAAGTTTTTAATTATTTTTTAATATTTTTTTCTCAATTAACCTTGCCCATTTTCGATGAAATCGTCTAGAAATCATTGAAAAATGTAGGGAGGTCCGAACACTGCCCCTCATGCTCCCACGTCATGGGAAGAGGCGCGCATGATGCAGGGTTAAGAGTAGTGTTACAGCGAGCTAGTTAAATATTTTTTATGATATTATGCTTTCAGAATGATGCACTAGGTTTGTCAGTATGATTTTTGATATGATATTGAAGAGAATTTTTAAGTACTGGTTAGGTTTTAAGAAAAATGTTATGTGGTTATACTCCAAATTTTGGTTTAAAAGAATTGCGTTAGTGGTGTTCCTCTTTTACATCCATGTTGCATTTAACATTACTAAGTTAGGTTTGAATACAAGTATGGTCTGGTTTTACATCAACATACGTATTAAAACTAAAAATTTTTAGATTATTTATTTGGACTATAGCTTTGTAATTTGTTGTTGTTCTTTTTTTTCAGAAAGGCATCAAATAATGCCTTTCTGTTTCTCCTTTTTTTTCGGACTGATATGGAGCTATTTACTCGAGTATGTAATAATGATTGTTTTAACCCATCTGTTCCCGACACATGGTGCCCTCCTTTGCTGTCAAGATAAGCAAGAAGTTTTATACTAGTATCAACATTCTCTTAAGTAGAGCTAATACATCTATCATTGTATTATTAAATTATAAACTCTTATAACTTTTTATTGACAAATTACTGTACTTCATTTAGTGTTTCTGCCAGGATTGTGTCAATTGTCAGGAGATAGCATAAATAGTACAGAATTCTAGTAGCATGTCATGAATGAAATTACATATGTCATAAAAGAACAGAAAAATTAAAATCAATAAAACAAAGAAGTGGAGACCATACACAAAAGGATCAAAGTACTCGTATATAAATACCCAATAGTTTCTCTGCGTTTCCACTTAAGTTCAAATTCCTCATTACGGCTCATTTCTGACATGTAGTGTTTATAATAATTACGTTCCCTCTCCAATATCCTGATATTTTCCAAATCCATCAAACTGACCTTGTCTAAGCAGATATTTGTTATAACATAAGATACTACTGGATTGAAGTTCTGTTGGTGTTCCTGAATTCTTGTTTTTAGTCCTCTTTTTGTCTTCTCTATGTAACTATGTTGCATAGATGTCTATATAATATCTCTCAATCTATGTTTATCTCTTTCATAGTATCTTTCATGTCTTTTTCTTAAGTAATTCACTTATTCTTATGTTGGTATGTCGATTCGAAAGAAGCCTTGCACTAATGACTACAGGTCCATATGTTGGGCTATTTAAAAGATTTCAAAAATTCTGGCCAAACATTCATATATCAAAATTTAAAGCTTGTGTTGATGATGAAATCATACCTGAGGTGTTGAATTTTAAAAAATAGGCAATTTTATCATTTGTCTTGCTGCAGATACAGGTAATATGATTTAAAAAGATTTAATGTAGAAAATGACTAAAATTATGACACATTATGCTTGTTTTGTTTTTTTAGATATGCTCTTCGTGAGCAGATTACACCAAAGTTTTAAAATTGACTACAATATTTTTGGAAAAAAAGCCAAGTGCAAACTAGGGATGTTCAAAAAATATCGATATATCATATGAATGGTATATATCTTTCGATATATCAATATTTTTGACCGATATATTTTTTAACGCTCTATCGATATTAAAATTTCAATATTGACTTCCAATATTTTTTTGAAATTTTGATGTTTTAGAGACTTTAATTATTATATTATTTTAAAGAATATTGATAATATTAAATTTAAAAACAGTGTAAGAGATAAAAGTTTGAAACAGAGCGAGATTGAAATCTTTCTTGGCTGGCATTAGTTACAATTGAATTAACATGAGAAAGTTTTTGGAATCGGGCGTGAGAACAAGTGCAGGCATTGACTCAGACAGATGATCCTGTCAACCCTAGTTGTCAAGATCACCGTATGCTTCTGATCGGGTTGAAGTATTGACAATCCCACTGTACCACAATGTCCTTGACTGGCAAAAGACTATTATAAAATTCTCTGTTAATGAAGTGCAAATTCTTGGTTTCTTTAACCTATGCTACCATTGTGGATGTATGAACTGGGAAGTCAAGTTCATCCACAGGAGCTGGAATGGTCAGATCATTGTCTATTCAGCTTCTCCTGCGGTGTTGGTGCTTCTGGGAATATTTGGCAGTATTTGTCATATACATAGTGAGTAAATCATTTCATCGATCTTGAGGTTAACTAATTATAATTTGTCAAATTGCATATGGTCATGTGAATGGCAAATTGCATGATAATTGTCAAAGTGTGTTGTGTTATTTATTAGTGTGAGTATTTTTATTCTCATTATTTTGTCAATGAAAATGTTATAACAGCAATAAATTTATGCATACATGCATAAAATAAAGTTATGTCATAATAATTATGAATAAGATTTTGAATAATTATAAGGAAACATTGTACGGGAATAAAACTGAAAATCCATATTAATGTATAATCTACAAATTTAATTAATAGTAGGAAAGAACTTAAGAACTATATTATGCATATCTTTAAACTTGTATTGAATAATTAAATAATATCTAAAAATTTATTTTTCTAAACTTAGTTTAATAAAGACATCAAACTAATTTAAAATCACAATAGTATGTAGAGTATTTTCTGGGTGTAGTTAAACCCATGAACCATTATTTTTATACAAGAACTTAGAAATGGCACTAATGTGTAACATCCTCAGAGCGCAAACATTATTAATCACTAGTTTTTCTCAATTTATTATTTTTATTAGGTTCATTCCACGTCAAATCAACACAGTTTTAATACATTTTTAAATGACCATCTCAGATTTTGATACAATTTCTTAGGAAGGTAGCCATCATAAAAATTAAGAAAATTGCCAAGTATTGTTGTTAAATTTCAACCCCTTTGGAAGTTATAACAATGTAAAGTTTAAACAAAACTCTCCAAAGTGGCTCTACACAAACTTTTGAATTGCTATGAAAAGCTCTCCTAAATGAGATAGAGAGCTGGTAGAGGTATCATTTTACAGCTTATTTAATGATCTTTGCAATGATATGCTAAAGTACATAGGTCAAGGAGGAAAAAATTAACACATTCAAAATAAAACTTTTGGTTTTTAATTTCTCAAAATGTGCCACTTTGAAAGTTTTGAAATGAATACTTCAAATAGTTTATATCTTTGTTAATCATCAGGGAAAATATGAACATGAGATGAAAATGGGTTCAGTGTTAAAACAAAAGAATGTAGGTTTCTTGCTGCATACCACGTGCTGAAATAGAATTTTTCACTTAATTCTTGCTATACACTTTTATTATGTTGAATATTGCACAAGTATGATATATTGTCAAATAAGCATCTCATTTTGATATAATTATGGAAATTTCCAAGTAACATAGTGCTATTGGCGTAATATTCCGTAGCAAATTCGTCAAAAAAATTCTCTCACTTATATGCTGTGAAGTAATAAATAATGCTTAGATTTATTCTTATAGGATTATGTGCACTAAAATGATAGAAAAATAATATTTTTAATTTGTGTGTGTTATACAGTTCATATCACATTCTTCTTGTGGCAATGGGAGACACTCCTATTTGTTCATGAGATGTTCATAACTGAACAATCTTCAGAAAGATGAAGCACAGATTTTTATCTCAGGACCTGTGTCATAAGAATCTTCACCTTTGTCATCATTTTGTCTTCATGACAATCGATAATGTTACCTTATTTTGAACTTTTCCTTTTAATAAGAATCAATTAAATTACATATCAGAATAAATTATTACTTCAATAACACTATATTACTTTGAACTTTCCATAATTATATCAAAATGAGAAGCTTATCTTAGAACATATATTGCATTGCATTATCATACAGGAGCAATATGTAACATAATAAAAGTGTTTAGCAAGAATTAAGTGAAAAAATCTACTTCCGCAGGTGTACGGATACCTCTTATATTCCTAAAAATGTGTATTGGTTTTGTTTAATTCCATTTATACTTCGTCATACCTATAAATAAGGGATTTTAAATACTATTATTAGAATTCAGATTTTGCTTTTTTGTGGTTCCTAGTGCTTTAACTTTAACTGAATTTTTGAAGGTAAAAGACACTTTAAATTCAAATGCATATATTTGCATGTTTTTGGTTTGAGTTCATATAACTATATCTTTATCTAACAGGTACCAGTTGGTAACCTCTGCATACCACTGATCTCTATGATGCAGACTCGTTACCATGTCATAAAACACTTGACATAAAACTATATGGCATAAAACACTGTAACCACGTTTTTCAACTTAACTCGTTGGGCCTTACAGTCATTCTCTATAAATATTGGTAATTCGCAACATGAATATTTTTTGCATGTGTTGTACCATATTCCTAATATGCTCAGGATGAAGACCATAAATATACAGCAGTCGAAATAGGGAGATTCTCGACCAATGGAAAAATCATATTCTGTCAACTATGTGAAAGTGAGGTCAGGTCAGCTTTTCAAATTATTTTATCTGTTTCTTCCAATTAGTTTAACTATGACAATTCACTAGGATTTATATACAACTTTGTGAAGATATATTTAAACAAACAAATAAATACTTATTGCCAAAAAGTGGTTGAAAATTGCGTATGACCCTGTGGAGTATACTAATGTACATTCATTGTTTCATTGTGGTTAGTAATGCATATATTTGATGGTTATTCTTGCTTTTTGTCAGTAACTTTTGTATTCATATTTAAAGTTGTTTTATTACATATTTCAACTGAAGGTAGATTATAGGGTTTATTTTTTATAACTATGTACATAGAACTTTGCCAATGATATTGTTTCATATTTGAATATATTGAAAATAAGTGCTTTATTTTGAGGATTTTTGTTGTACATTGGAATACATTAATAGGTGGTGAATGCATGTTGAGTGGATTTTATGTGCACATTTCGGTGGTTTTATGTTCATATTAATCCGAAATAGTTATTATTTGAAAAACAAATTATTAAATCATAAATTATTTCTAAATTCATACTTACAAAGTTTTAATTTTTTCATGTTACATGGTTAGTAATATTATTTACTATAGGAACAATATTTACTAGCTAGTATTCTTTTTTTGGTGCTCAGGACCATTTTTTTTTTTTTTTCAAATAAATGATAAAATTCCTTGCTGGCAAATGGAAAGTATATATAAACTATATGATCCCTCAGTTGATAAATTATGTCTGTCTTATAAATTATTTACTAAAGAAAGTATGTTTTCGAACAGACAAAATATATTTTATAATATTGTTAATTATATATTTTATAGTTTAGTTTTAAGTTATAATATAATTAATATTAATAAGTTATGATAGCATGTTTGTAAATTTCCTTAATCGCGATATTTGTCAAAAGACAATGAAATGAAATAGGAAACGAGAAACGTAACGTTCTTTTCGAAGTATTATTGGTATCACTAAGGCCCAATTTCACCAAGTTCGTTTAATGTCTTAAACGAGATTTTCTGTGCAGTAAATCGTGATTATCAAAATGCGCGTTCCACCATCTTCGATTTACGAGAAAATCGCGATTAACGCTTAAACGTTCGGGGACCCTTCGATTACCAGCGCAAATCGCGATTTTCTTCAGAACTGCGAGAAATATGGCGTCCATTTTGTTTGTTTGCTCGTAGCTCGGTTTATAGGTTATGTTCAGTGGCACGAGGGAGGCCCGCTGCTGCCTATGGTGTCCTTAGGTGGCGGTAGTGAGCAACATGATGCGTTTTCCTCCCGTCATTTGTCTTCAAATTACCCATAATGCACTGTAAAACTACTACCAACCCAGAGATTCTTCAGAAACATTGAGCAACTTAATCGACGATTAGTTTTGCTTGGTGAAACGCATAAAATGTAATCGCGATTCCATTTACCTAATCACGTTTAAGGAAATCGCGATTATTCTACATTTGGTGAAATTGGGCCTAAACAATTTAACACCGCCTCGGATTCTAATTGGATCGGACTGATCGGTTTGAACCGGCGTCCCCAGAGGTAGAAGGCGAGCACGTTAGGCACTACGCCACGGGTCGCCCAATGTACGTGAATATAAAATGTAAATTTTTAACACCCTTAAGCCATTTAAATAATTTTTGCATTATTTCGCGTAATAATCCCGATACATCGTTATTTTATATCGATATATCAAATGATCGAAATAGTATATTTTTATTTCGATATGAAATGTGAGATGAAGAGAAATGTTCATTCAAAAGTCTATGAAATGTATAATCAAAAGTACCTCATGGACTTCGGCTCTACTTCCAATTCTCGTGCTGCTGCTTTATTTCTGTATGTCTGAGCATTATTTAGAACTCGCAGTTTGATGTTGGCGTCGGAGCATCTTCGATTGCCCAACTCGTTGTGTCGAAGATGATCTCCGTCTCGAAAAAATCGTGTGTCACGGTCGGCACAATGACTGCAGTCGGCCATTCCTAGACGACGTGGACCAGTTTGGTTTTTATTTTGAATGAGCATCGAATCCCGCCATAATCGTTCGATGTTGGTTACTTTGTGTTACGTTACGTGTACGACTTGTGTTCGCTTAACTCGTTATCACCCACGAAACTTTGAATTAGCAGTTTCTACGTCCTTAACTCCTCATATAGTTCCCCCAGGATTTTTGGGCGATTTTTAAGGAAAAAAAGGGGGGATTCTATATTCGGGTAAATTCGGTATGCCAGAAGCTGCAATGCTAAAAAACAGCACATAGTAAATTTGGATCATCTATTTTTTTATTTCAGATTTGCCTAAGTATACACTTACATAAACTAGGTATTTAGTTTTATTTACAATATTATTAACATGCAGATTCCATTTGATGTTACCATCAAAAGTTGCACCTAGATACTACTGGAAACTATTTTCAGTAGATTTCCATTTAGTACATTATTCCACCTAGGTATTTACTACTGGAAACTCTTTTTAGTAGATTTTCATTTAATACAATGTCTGTTTGCCAGTACAGAGTTTATATAATTTCCAAATGTGGTGTAAACAGACTTGCTTATGTTAAGAAATCTTTATTTTGATGAAGCCATGAAAAAATGGGATCTAGTTTATGTGACATTTCAGTTTCAATTTCAAGCAAAGTTTGTCCATTCATTGGGACAGCTGTATCATCAGCAAATGCAATTAGTTCTTGGTGTATCTCTAGTTGACCATTGATATATAGAATAAACAGTATTGGTCTCAAAATAGATCCTTGAGGTGTATAAACCCATGTGTACTCCTACATGTGTATGAACAGGTTATATACCATTAACTTAAACAATTTGTATTCTCTCTTAAATTGTGGTGAACCTCACTGCCTTTAACAGATTAATTATAGTATGTTGAATGAAAATGGGAGACGGGACCAAGATTCGAACTCGGGACCTTCAGCTTAACATGCTCATGCACTTATCTATTGTACCATCCCGTTCACCTCCCGTGCCCGTCTTCCATTAACATTCAACTTGCAAGACCCAAAGACCTCTGAGGTGAACTCATAGAGGCTATGCATCTCATATGAGGTGACTCCTTTAGGAAGTACTTTGTTTTGGGTCGTATTTTCCATCGCATTCAACATAACATAATTAACTAGAATTCTGTCATGTAAATAACTTTCTATAAACTGTAGATGTACTCCTCGAATACCCTTGTTATATAATTTCGACAGATGGATATGGTGATCCACAGTGTCAAAGACCTTTGAATAATCCAGAAAAACAACCACTGCAGGTTTGCTTTATGACAGATTTTCATAGAGAAACGTACATAAAAGTGCTATCGCATTACCAGTTCCTTTGCCTTTTAGAAACCCAAACTGTTTTGCACTAATTAGTTTAAACTTTTTTGCCAATTTATATAACCTTTTGAAAATCTCAAACACTTCAGCAAGATTTGATATTAGTGCAATGGGTCTGGAGTTATTTACCTGATTCTTAGGACCATCTTTATAAACTGGGCAGATCTGAACAGTCTTAAATTGCTTCGGACAGATACCTTTCATTATTACATTATTTACTGTAAAAGTCAATAATGGTGATATGAAAGGTGCTGCCAGTTTAATAATATTTGCATGTATACCATCATATCCCCCACTCTTAATTTTTAGTTGACCAATGGTTTCCATAGTCTCATTTGTAGGTGAAAAGAATAAAGTATGATGATTATTAGGAATGTCAGGTATTTCATGCATTTGCTGTGGTATAGTTGCACTAGTACTTAATCTTGTAAGTAACGTACTAAAAAAATTATTGGAGTAATTCACCTGATACAGGTCATCATTACATAATTCATTATTTATCCATATTCACTTTATTTGATGATTTTTAAAAAAAAAATTCAATTTACTATGTACTTCTGTAATTTCTTTGAGTCAGCTCCTAGTATATATTTTTGTTCATATCTATTTTTTGCGCTTGTTAATGTACTTTTTAGTTTATTTTCATATATTAAATACTGTTCTTTCTTTGCTATACTTGATTTATCAGTCTTCCATATTTTATATAGCTTATTTTTCATATTAATTGAATTTATCAGGGCAGGCGTAATCCAGTTTTTCCTTGGTCTATGGTTTTTCGGAACAGTTTTAAGGGATCTTTGGTTTATTTTAATCAATTTATTTATTGACAGTTCCAGAGCTTTTTCATTGTTATCAGCATTATAAATCTCTTCCCATGGTTCTGTCACGCAGAGATCAGGAAACTTTTTTTTGTTAATTTTATTTGTTTCTTTCCAAACACATCATATTATTCCCATGTAAAGAGAACAGCACTGGATATTGATCTGTGATTAAATCTAACAGTTTACCTGCACTAGATTGATAACTGCTTTTAAAGAAAATATGGTTTATACAG
Source organism: Laupala kohalensis (assembly GCA_002313205.1). NCBI lineage: Eukaryota > Metazoa > Arthropoda > Insecta > Orthoptera > Trigonidiidae > Laupala > Laupala kohalensis. The sequence goes on along the minus strand of NNCF01126399.1, from coordinate 159,765 downwards.
GTACCTTTGTCATGGTTCTTATTCGGGTGTGTACATGAATTTATCATAGATTGATAACCTTGTTGAGCTAGTAAATAAAAGTAATTTTCTGCTTTGCTGTCAAACTCTATAATGTCAATATTAACATCTCCCAAGATGAAATGATAAGGAACGTTTGAATTGGAATTCATAGAAGTGTCATAGTCTTTGATGAAAGTATTTTCAATGTCATAATCATGACATCTGTAAATACCAGAAATTTTAAATATTTTTTAAATTTAATTGTTCTATTAATAGGCTCATAATTTTTAATTTATTATACTGTTCAGTCATAACTTCGTAGCATAGGATATTTTTAACAGAAAATATTACACCATCTGCTTTATTTATCGTACTGTTATTATCCAGTTGATCAAATCCAGATAGATTACAAAAATATATTTTATCAGATAACCAAGATTCAGACCATATAATTACATCCGGCTTATATTGAAAGAATTTACTAATGCTTTAAGTTTAGTAATATTTTTTCTAGCACTTTTTATATTTACATGCAAAATGAGTTCAGATTTATTAAAATTTTTGTTTACATTGATTTCTGCAACTTCCTTGAAATATAATTCTTCATTTAAATTAAAATTTTCAATGTCCATAAAATATATAGAAAAGAAAATTATTAGTTTCAATTTAATTTTGTTTGTTTATTTTGCTTTTTTCAAGTACTAGCTGAAGTAATTTTAATTGGAGGTTCTGTGTTCCATGGATAATCTGTTTTATTGATATATTGTTCCTTGAAAGTTTCACAATTATTTATACCATTAGCTTCATGGTGAATGGCTCTTTTCTTGCTTAAAAATTTGTTTGCATTGATACAATTTGTGCATTTTCTGCCTCTGAATTACATGTAGCAGCCTCGTGCTCATCAGCACATTTTGAACATGTCTGAGGTTTTTTAAATTTCTCCTTACGCTTTTTATAGCTATGGTTATAGCCACAGCAATTTTTACATCTGCTAATATAATTATCAAAAACTGCAATTTTGATTCCCAACAAAAACACGTTTTGTTTTCATGATTTACTATTTGCTGGTAACTGGTTTCTAGTGATATCATTTTGGAGTCCTACTTTATCATCATTAGATACAATATCTCTTACTGTAACTTGTGGCTTATTTTTATCACAAATCTTAGCAGACAGTATATCTTGATTTTCACTATTTAATGTTTGTAATATAGCATCAGAATCTCGCACACTTTTACACTTAACTATCATAGAACCATTATTAATTTGAGTCATTTTAAGGACTTTGGCATTTGTTGTACTAGATACTTGAGTTTGAATTATTTGTAATGCATCACCTTTAAAACTTTCAGATACTTTTACTATTAATTGTATATATTCTTGCTTTACAGGAATGTTTGCAACTACTTTACAGGAATGTGTTTAACTTGTGAAGTACTACTCAGTATTAACTTAATTAGCTCATTTGTTGCATGGTTTACCCTCAGTGCTGCTGAAAAATAGCCACTTTTGTATCTAACGAAACAAAAATAAGTCCTTTTGGTAACCCTGTATTTCAGTGCACTGTGGAACTTGATAATTGCATTTCATAGTATGAGACCTATCTTTTAATGGACAATTGTCAGAACTTTGGCTTATGGCCATGGGATCACATAGGCATTCAAGACATTGTGGAAATTGAAAATATGATAACAAAACTTAGTTAGCTGTATATTAGACCTATAACCTATTCACTATATTTTGTGTGTGACTAGTCAGTGGGCAACCATATCCTTTTTTTACAATGTCATAATTTTACTTGTAACATAAGCAATACAAAATAAAACATTGTAATTGATAGCAATAATATTCAGAAAAATAATTTTCCATGCAATGATGTACACCCTAGAATTGACAAAAAGAGTAAAAAACAATGTTCATCATTTTGGTAAAATATTTTTATTGAACACCTTAAAAAATATTGTTACAAATACTATTTTGTTTTTACTGTAATGATAAACATTGTTGTTTACTCTTTTTCAAGTATAATGGTATAATATATGGTGTAAAACAAAATATTTATTATAACAGCCTTTATTTTTTCTTTATTCTCCAGAAGTTCTTTCAGAAATTCACTAAACTCGTTTTCACCCTTGAAGCTTTGAATGAATAGTTTTCCCATTCCAAACTCCCCCCAAGGATGTTTGGTCAATTTTTTTTTATAAGGGCGGGGACTATATTCGGATAAATAGTTTGGCGGGGACTATATTCGGATAAATAGTTTATATAGTTTATATTACTATATATTTGAAGCACACTAATTATTACAATTAATTCTCTCAAATGCAGATGAAAGCAAATAAATAATCAATTCTCAATGGTTTAATATAATTTTTTGTGGGGTTATTTGTTTGTTCAAGAAAACAACTAATATAGACCTCACTTATATTTTATCTTGAAGAAAAATTGTATTCTATTTGGGTTGTTGGGCTTGGAATTGTAGGCTAGTGCTTGAACTGCTTATTTAACCCTTTAGTGGTAGTAATAATAATAGGAAAAGCACTCAATCTCTTAATATTATCAACATGTTCTAAATTTTATTTTCTTGTAAAACCAACATAATTATATCAAAATCAATATGTAGATTACATTAAGTTAATATATTTTACTAATTTTTAGCCATATTTGTATTTGCAACACGTTCTTTCAGGGGACAGAGGCATTGATGAGTTACAGTCGCTAGAAGTGTTTTTATTTGTATGGAGGTCCGAAATGTGCTTTTTAGCCACATAATATATTTACTATACGGATGTGACTGTCCCAATAAGTTAATATTGACAAGAATGAGGCGGACAAGCAAAACAGTTATACATATACGAGGTGTGTAAATTAAGTAATGAGACTGATTTTTTCTATTTTTTTTATTGAAATAAAATTTTCAAATTCACATTGTCTCCTTGAAAGTAACTACCTTGGGAAGCCACACAGCGCTGGAGACGATTGTTCCGTTCCTCATAACAGTGCTGGAACTCGGATACTGGAATAACCTTCAGTTGGTCGGTTACGGCTGTTTGAATATTCTCCAATGTCCCAAAATGACGTCCCTTGAGGTGATTTTTCAATCTTGGGAACAGAAAAGTCACGTGGACTCAAGCAGGGTGAATAAGGAAGCTGAGGAGCCACAGGAATGTTTTTCCTAGCCAAAAACTCATTGATAGAAATCGCGGTGTGACATTGTCGTGATGCAACACCCACATGTTTTTGATGGTTGGTCTCACGCGCATGACTCTTTTCCGAAGTTATCGAGAACTTCTCGGTAAAAATGTTGATTAACCATTTGACCTTGAGGCACAAACGTTTTGTGAATGATTCCTTGGCTATCAAAAAAGCAAATCACCATGCATTTGATTTTTGACTTGCTCAGTCTTCCTTTTTTGGCCTTGGAGAGTTGAAGTGTGCCACTCCATGCTCTGGCGCTTGGTTTCCGTGTCATATTCAAACACCCAAGACTCGTCACCTGTAATAACACGCTCTAGAAAATGGGGATAGTTTTCAATTGCTCCCAAAAAGTCAAGACACCTTTCCCTTTTATGTCTTTTTGCTCTTGTGAAAGATTTTTCGGAACCATTTTTGCACAGATTTTTCTCATCCCCAATTAGTATTAGTATTAGTATTAGTATTTTATTTCAGATTACAGTTTTACAAGGTCCAATAGATGGAGTACCTCAACCTACAGGGGATTATAAAATCCGTGCGTAGGTCTGATGGTTAGATAATTCATCATAGATTAAATTTACAATCAAAATACTCAACCATCGTACATACTCAAAAACTTTTTACACTTATACTCAAATAATGTGTGAACCTGCACACATATAACAAATTATTATCAATATAGTTATGAATTGTAGTAAAGAAAAATTAATAGTTATTTGATTCATATATACACATATACATACATACATACAAATACACACACATACACATGCATACACACTTGAGATCATAAATTCTCTTTTATCCATTTTTTTAATTTTCCTCTAATATTGCCATGGCTTATATTTAATTCCTTAAGATGATTTGGTAATTTATTAAATACAATAATAGCATTATATGTGAATGCTCTTTTCCCTACATTCAGTTTTTGTCTGGTAAGACTAAGGCTTTTATTCCTTGTTATGCTATTAGATGCCAAATATTTTCTACTTAGTAATTCATAATTATAGGTCAAAGATTCTAAATGGTAGGCTTGTTGGATGTTGAGTGGGTAGGTGACCTTTTCTTCAGAAGTAGTAGTAATGGAGGTTTTGTGTTCATTTTTCATAATTAAATCAACAACCCTACCCTGCAATTTCAATAATTTGTGATATTGTGTACTATTAGTCCCTCCCCAAAAAATGATGCCATAAGTACTGATACTGTGAAATAGACCATAATAGATCATCAATAATGCTCTCAATTTCAATACTTTTTTAAGTCTATATAAAACATACAACAGATATTTCGTTCTCTTAATGACGTAATTTATTTGTAATTCCCATTTTAAATTTTCATCTATGAGAATTCCCAAATATTTTATATGATCAACTCTCTCTAGTGCAACCTGGTTGATGCTAACTCTCAAATTATGCTTTATACTGTCACTATAATTTCCAAATTGTATGTATGTAGTTTTTTTAAAGTTAAGCGACAAACTGTTATGAAATAACCAGTAGTATATTATACTAAGGCTTTCATTAATCTGAGACTCAATCTCTTCCCAGGTTTCACCAGTACAAAATATTGCAGTATCATCTGCGTAAGAAATAATCTCCATCGGTATCGATAACAAGTCATTGATATAAATGAGAAACAGTAGTGGTCCAAGAATTGTACCTTGAGGCACCCCGATTTTCACAATCTTTGGTTCACTTCTCACATTCTCATCCAATTTTACAAATTGAATTCTATTTGACAAGTAACTATGAATCAGTCCAAGCCCAATGCCTCTAACCCCGTATCTCTCTAATTTTTGCAATAATTGTGTATGGTTTACTGTGTCAAAGGCTTTAGCTAAATCTAGGAACACTCCTGCAATCTTAACACTATTGTCAAGGTTTTGATATAGATATTGTGCAATATGGGCGAATGCATCTTTCGACCCTTTACCCTCTATGAAACCATACTGTCTCTTACTCAAAATGCTATGTTTATCCAAGAATTTTTTTATCCTTATGTGTAATATTTTTTCAAAAATTTTACTAATATTTGAGATAATAGATATTGGTCGATAATTATTCACATCCTGCTTTGAACCTGATTTATGAACAGGAACTATCTCTGCTTTTTTAAAATGGTCAGGGCAGATACCTGAAGTGAAACTATTATTAATTATGTGAACTATAGGATGAGCAATGAAATTTTTAATTTTTTTGATAGTCAGGCTACTTATGCCATCAATACCTCCTGCCTTTTGTCCCAATTTTTTTATGATCTCCATTACTTCTAGATGATTAGTGGGAAGTATACTAAAGGTAT
>NNCF01126399.1:119159-154084 GCA_002313205.1 Laupala kohalensis | reverse complement strand
GTTTGTACTTTCTCTGATTTCTTATGTATATTTGTTGCAATATTAACAAAAATTGGATAATGATCATTAATCTGGTACAGTAATCTACAGGAGTGGATATCAACATTGATCTTCGCATAAACATGATCCAAACATGAGCCTATGTCTGGATATAATATATTTGTTGGTCTAGTGACTTGGTTCATGCAAGAGAAATATCCTTTTTCTAAGTAATTATTGGTGTAGTCATCAACCTGGTCGTTGTTGGTAAGAATATCAATGTTTGTATCGCCAAACACAATGTGATTTTTGAAATTCTTGTTGGAAGTCAAAAAGTCATTGAAATCTTTGATGAAACTCTTACAGTCATAATCGTGACAACGATATATGCCTGATATTTTTATACTTTTAATTTTCTTCAAATTTATAATCAAAGACAGCACTTTTAAATTACTATAAGTTTCTATCAGACTAACCACCTTTAGACTTTTCCTGGCATAAATCACTACACCATCACATCTGTTTAGTTTACTGTCGTTAGTATAATTAATATATCCTGGAATATTTATAAAAAAAGGCCCATGCATTAACCATGATTCAGAGCATATAATAATGTCTGGCTTCCTTTGTAATTTCATTAATAAAATCTCTAATGAGTTGACATTACCTGAGACACTTCTGATGTTCAAATATAAAATTGTTATGCCATTCATGTTAATGTTCCTATTCAAATAGTCAATATCCCCACTATTCTCTTGGATGTTTCTTGTTTCTAATCCTGGTTCCATCTGGGAGAGTAGTTTATTCTTGATCTAGCTTTATTTAATTGGTCCTTGTAGTATTCACACTGTGATATTTCATAAGCATAATGGTCTACATTGACTTTTGTCCTTGAATATTTATTAAAATTTATACAGTTAATACATTTTTTTTCAGTACTATTACATGTAGCTGTATCATGTTCTTGAGAACATTTAGCACATGTCTTGTTCCTGGTACATTTCTTAGCACTATGCCAGTAACCATTGCAAGAAAAGCAGCGACTCATATTCAAATCCTCATATATTTTACAGTACTCATAACCAATTGCAATTTTTCCTTTCTTCATTAATTTAAGAAAAGTGCATGGGTCCAATTCAATATATGCCGTGTAGGTTTTATACTCTCTATTTGATTTCTTGTCTTTCCTATTAATCTCTTTTATATAATGAACCTTTATTTGTGAATGCTCAAGTTTATTTTGTGAAATTATATCAGTTGCCAATTTTTCTGGATCATACTTACTACTGATATTTACAACTTGTATCCTAGGATTTCTCAGGGAGATCTTTTCAACTTTGAGTTCATTTTTGAAAGTGTCTTCTATTTTTTTTTGTAGTTGGTCATTTTCCTCCTTACAGCTACAGGTAATCCTAACCTCATTTTTATTTTTCACCTTCTTAAATAGTCTCACTCCAATTCCAATTCCAGCAGGGTTAATAGATTTTATTTTGCTGGCAATTTGTTCTTCGTTCAAATTTGTTAAACTTTTAATGAGAATTGGTGGGGTTTCATTGGAGAATGTTGTTTTGTCTTTTCTATCCTCCAGTAAAATTTGTGCATAAGATAACTCTGTTGGCAGGTTCGTGTTTTTATTATTTTCAATTTTGTATTCCAATAGTTCTACATTGCTGTTTAGTGCTTTATTCAAATTTTCCAATAATATTTTCTCTTTCCATAAATTGTTGTACTTATAAAGCAGTTCTGCATATTTCTGCTCTATTTCCCCTTTAATATCAGCTTCTTCATGTTGGCTTTTATGTACTAGATCTTCAGTACTTTGGTCAGATATCAATTGCCTGAGTTCCTGATTCTCATTAATAAGTGCTGCATTATCTTGCTTGTATTTTTCATTTTCACTGAGTGTCAATTTCAGCAAGCACTTGATATTATTGATGTTGTTTTCATTATCAATCTGCTTCTTAGAAACTGGGATTTGGGTTATGTCTACATCAACACAACACACTATTGAGGTTTTGTCAATGCACAAAAACTTTTTCCTTTCCAAACAACTCAAATGATATGCCGAATTACACAGTATACAAAAAACGGTTTTTGAAGATTTCGTACGACAACATTTATATGGGTATTCCGGGAGCAACGGTTGAGTAACACGTGTTCCTCCCGTCGGCGCCATGCGTCGTTAATGTTGGTTAATATTTTGTTGAACTAAATTCAATAGCATTTCCTGTAACCAGTATAGTTGCACTTAAATATTTGACCTGTAGTATTTCTTTCTTGAGAGGCTTGTCTTCTGTGTTACGTCCCCATCATCACACGCGCACGCTTGATGGGCAAAATTTGATTAACGGTTGTGTGAGTCAAATTCAACTCTTCAATGATCATTCGGACTGTCAAACGACGATCTGAATGCACGAGATCATGGATTCTGCCAACATTTTCATTGGTTCTTGAAGATGAAGGCCTTCCGCTGCGAGGTTTGTCTTCAATTCATTTTCTTCTTTCTTAAACCACCTAAAAACCTGGGCTCTCGACAAAACACTCTGTATAGGCCTGACGCAGTTTTTCAAATGTTTCCATTTCACTGTGTCCAAGTCTGAAGCAGATCCTGATAGCACAACGTTGTTCGAAATTAATGACACTAATTTTTAGAACGCACTAAAAAAACCTTTCTCACAAAAAATTCACTACGGACAGCGCAACAACTCAAGCGTGTTCAAACTTGTACTGTTCGCGTATAAGATGTTTACCTGCCTACCTGCTATGTGTCGCGTCCCCAGTGTTGCCAGATCGAACATAAGAAAATCAGTTTCATTACTTAATTTACACACCTCTACTTAATGAAAAGACAATCAAAAGTAATTGATTTACCATAATTGTAGTTCTTTTTATAAGACAGGTTATGTTTTCAGTTGGCAATAAGAAGAGTAAGAAAATAAAATCTACTTAGACAATTTTGTTAATTCTCTGCATAATTAACAGATTCAAACATCCTTATATTATATAAATGAAGTAAGACTAAAAAAAGTTTACCTAAAGTTAAGAAAAGTACAATCAATTTTATGAAAAATATAAAAATGTTCAAATATCTGTATAAAGAAGTGTCCCGATCGGTGTACGAGTTTCTTCCAAAGACGCCTTGTAGTCCGTACCACAAGGCGTGTGGGATTTCTGCACACTAAAACCACCTCCCTTTACACCGTCACACTTCCTACGGGACTGTCGTTAAACATTACTTCGTGAGAGGAGTTAACTGACACTTGGCCTCATTTGGATGGTTTTTTCCTTCTCCTGAAGACGTAGTGTTCGTATAAGGAAGGCATCTGGTCACTGTCTTCCATGCTTCTCTCTTCGCTATCATCGGGGTAACTATTGCTTCGAGCTCAGGTTGTCCACCCATGAGTCGATACATTTCGTCTCTCGCTTTGGAAGCGAGGACATACGGGGAATACGTGCTCTGCATCTCACAATTTCGAAGTGCACAGGACACGTCGGAATGTCATCCAGTTTAAACCGGTGTTGATACGACCGGAAACAACTGTGGTCTGTTAGGATTTGGGTGACGTGGTCTACTTCATCCTGACATCTTCAGGTCCACTCTCTTGTGCTTAGGATGAGTCTCTGCGTCCACCACTCCTTATCCACACTATCCCAACGAGTCTGCCACTTGACCATAGTGGTTTCTCTTTCTTCAGCTACAGAGACTCTCTGCAACACCTCGGTGTCCTGATGTCAATCGTCCCTTTTGTAGATCGTCTTCCGCTCGTCCGCCAGTAGTTCGATGGGAGTCGTACCAGATGTAACACAAACTGCTTCATATTATACCATAGGGAAAGCAGTTGTTACCCTCAATGCACTTCTGCGGTAGGTTTGAGATCGTTTTTCGTTTGTAGCTGTCAGTGCCTACTGCATCTGCCCATATTGGAGAGCATACAACAAGATTGACGAGCTCACAGGCACTAGGAGCTTCCTCTGATTTTGTCGTGACCCATCACCGATGTTTGGCATTATACATGAAAGGGCGGTCACATTTACGGCCTTCCTACTCTGAAAGTGTTCCTTGAATTTCAGTCGTGAGTTAATCTGTACATCAAGGTATATCACCAAAGAACGAATCTCTGAATCTCCACCTGTTAGAGTGATGGACTCGATTCTGACAAGTACCACTTAGATCTTGTGGTCTGCAAGTGTTAGGCCAACAGTGGAAAGCCATTCACGAATAATCGCAATAGACTCATCTGCTATTCCTCCAGGAACTTTGCTACGATGACCACTGCAACGTCATCCGCGGAGCCAATTGTTTTTGCACCGTGAGGCAGTCAGCCTGAGAATGGCATCGTATTTTATGTTCCACAGGATAGGACCCAGCACTGATCCCTGTGTTACACCACCAGTGACACAGTATGTTCTTAGCCCGTCCTCTGTATCATACATGAGAAGTTGGTCTCGGAAGTAATTCCCTGTGACCCGACTAATGTACGATGGGTTCCCCATGGCCTTCATGCTTCCATTATGCATCTCCATCTTGCGGAGTTGAAGGCGTTCTTAACGTCCAGGGTTATGATGGCACAGTAATGCTTACTACCCCTATTCCACCTCTTGCCTTCAATAGCATTCTGAGCCATGCTGAATACTTTTGTGAAATTGTCCACTGTTGAACTAGATTGTCTGCCAATTCGTTTGACATCTCTGTTAATTGAAGCAGTTAATTAAAGATAATAATTTCCAACATTTTATTGCTGCGGATTTACTTTTCGAGGTTTCAGCATCTCTGGTTACACGTTTAGAAGGACTTTTGCAGTCCTTCGAATGGCTATGCTCCTTACCTCTTACACGAAGATTCTCTTTTTTGCATCCATTCTTCTGGCTTGGAGATTACTTTATGGCCCTATTAAGTTTTGCATAACTGCTTTTAATTGAGGCCACCAGTCTTCTTATTTCCTTCCAACGATGAAATCAGCAAGTTCATCAATCTGACCACCTAGTACCAGAGCTTGACTATCTACGTTTTTCTAATCCGTCTTCTTACTTTGGACAAATCTTCACCATTGACCGTTACCAGTCCAGTCTCCTAAACTTAGTTTGCTTCAAGATTTAAACAAATAAGATTTTTCATAATGTTCCCACGAGAAACTAGGGAAGGTGAGTCCACCTGGGCAGAGACCCACATGCTCAGGTAAGGTTAATTACTTTGGGAGGTCACCAGGTATCCCAGAGGCTGCGTTTGTGACCCCCTGAACCATTCTGGCCATGGCACGGGTCACATTACTCTTTACCTTGGTGGTTCAAGAGTAGGCCTGGCTCCTCGACTGGGACCTGCTTGGCATGGGAGACCCTTCTAGCAGTTATACCATCACCTAACGCACCTAGCCGCGCCTACCACCGCCTAGTAAAATGATGCAAATGCCTCCGACATAGCCCCCATAGTGTGTTTGTTTTAATCCGAGNTTTTTTTTTTTTTTTTTTTTTTTTTTTTTTTTTTTTTTTTTTTTTTTTTTTTTTTTTTGGCATATCTCACGGACTGATTGAGGTAACAACTTGATTTTTGCACCTCAACATTGCTAATTTAAATGTTTAGAAATGGGATTTTGGATTTTTCAATATTTTACTCAATATTGGGTGTAGGGGGTAGAATCGTTTTCATGTTTTCGTGATTTTCATTCGAAAGTCTTTTATACGAATTGATTGTTGCGTTTCACTCACTCACAAGTTCTGTTGATTGTTGCGCAGGGGCTCGATTGGTGTTTGAATTTCGTATACTCATTGAAACAAGCTTTACTTCTTTAGCATTCATGTGGGGACAAAATAATCTTAACTATGCATTTTGTTTATTAATGTTACGGTGTCAATTGTATTTTCCTTCTTCCTAGATTTTATAATAATTCGTTATTACTAACATACAAGCGTACAGTACTGAAAACCCTGAGTATTTTTGTAGATTTCTTCGTGGTATTTAGTTTTTGCAATTAACAATATTGAAAATTTAATATTACGAAAGTAGAAAATATGGGAACTAACATATCAATTTAGGATATAATGTAAGAACCCAGGGTAACGCCTGGCAAAACGAGCTAAAAAATTCCAGACCTGTTGACAAATGTTTTAATACCAGAATCTACAGTAATTATTACTTTTTTTCAAATCCCGAGCACCGCCAGGTCTACTAGACTTAATATAAATTTTAATATATGAGACTTATTTATATATAAGTATTTAATTTTGGACCACTTTTGTAATGTTGCTGATTTTCATGTCGGATACATTAATATGTAGATCATTGATACGTTTACACATGCAAGATACAGACTTGTTGACAGTATAATTCCTTGTGTTTTATATAAATGTTTTATATAAAATATTTTTTACGCCTAGAAGTCCTCTTACTCTAAAATTAAATTAAGTCATAAATATTTAGTTTTCTATCAGTTTTTTACACAACTGGAAAGTAAACTTCAAATCTATTGACAGCTGTGATGACTTAAATGATGGAATATTAGATATGTTTGATATGACACCATATTTGTGATCAATGTTTCACTATAGTTCCCTTTTTACGAAATTATAGCATCTTTAATTGCTGATTCCAGATTCATTATCAACATATTTTTCAGTGCTCATTACTAATACTTGATTGATTATTAGCCCTTCTTCATCAATCAATAAACACATCACATTGAATAATAGTACGATAATGACAAGCAAGACAATGTCGTAGTGTTGCGCTGTGTTGAGTGGCGTTGCATGATGGCTGTGAATATGCCCACCTTTAGAATTAGGCTGTGCCCCATATGTCCATATAGGTTTCCAAATGGTTCTATATCGTGTTGTTTTAGTATAGCTTGTATCCACGGTCTGTAAGCCAATATACTTGATTTGAGGTCTGGTTGTTTGCGCTTTGTGAATATGCATTTCCTCTATATCAGATGTTGGCCCAGATGCGTACCAACATTTTCTGTTTGTGGTAATTGATGGTCCATGGTTACATGTGGATACTTGTTCACATTATAACCAATGCCTTTACTTTGGCATTCTCATGCAGAGTTTCTTTTCTGTAATATCTAGTTGGGATTGCTTGATCCTGTATAACACACACAAACCCTTCATTATGCATGGAATCAGCCGTGTTTCAGCCATAAAATTGATTCTTCCTTTTTTAACATTGGCAACCTGCAGAGAATTTGTGAATTCTCTGTGTGTGTAAAGGCAGTCAACGTATCCTTTGGCATGGTGTCTTCTAAATTTTGTCTTGAAAGTGCGTGTTTTTCTGTTGATGTTGTCCAGATCCGTGTGGGACCAATTAACAGTTCCAAATGTATATGTTAGAACTGAGACTGCCCGGTTATGTATTACCATAATAAGATTTTGTTTTGCATATAATTGCGTCATCAAAATTGAAATTAGCCTTTATTTCGTACTTGTTTTGGAAACATGCTATTTTGTAGGTAGCCAAGATAATTGTGATAAGATTCTAGACATTTTATGAATGATTCAGCTGACACTACATAATTTTCTCCCGTCATGAATTTACCTCTATTAATGTGCAAGGTTGCACATTTATCTAATCCGGAGGACATTTTAATGTCTGAGCTATGGAACTATTTGATTTTCAGAAGGCTATTCAGATTATCTGGAGTGTTAGCAAACACCCTTTTGTCGTCCATATACTAGTAATTTGCAATGTTCTCTATTTTGTTTCTAATTATTATTTTTCGCGAAGGGGAAAAATGCCTTGTGCAACTTCAGGGATGAGGTTGAATATCCCTAGTGTGTGGGACTCTCATCCACTGAAAAATCCCTCGTGTATGCCCGTATATCTCTCCACGGGAACCATCACAAGATACTTCACAGAGAGATACGCAGTTAGCAGAGCTTTTACGTCATTTGCTCGGTCATTCTTTTCTTTTCATTACGAATGTAATATATTCTTGGATGATGCTCCACTTCCTCACAGAGCGAAGCATTTGCTCCACTATATTTGATGGAGAGATGTCCACTGTCAGTTCATCATTTAGTCTACCCCTCTGAGTATGCCATGCAATGCACACAAATATTATATGCACGGCGTTGTCATCTTAGTCACCACAAAATTTGCATTGAGGGTCGTCTGCTCTTTTAAATCAATGCAGATACGACTTAAAACAGCCGTGTCCGGACAGAACTTGGGAGAGGTAGTTTACCTGTCCACGACTTCTATTGAACAATAGATAACTGGGATCAGTTGATGTGTCAATCTTCCTTTGGTTCCTCGGTCCCATCTTTCCTGCCATTCTGAGAAAAGAGATGTTCATGCCCGTTTCTTGATGGCTTTTTTCGTCAAAGTCGGAGGTATTTTGCGGGCAGCTTCAGTGAGCTTCTTCACCACTTCATTGACAGCTTTCCTTTCCCTCGCTCAATGCCAATCTTCTTTGGATTTGTTCATACTCCATTCTAGTTGATTGTATCAGTAGTTTGTTTGCCCACACGGGCCACGTACAGCATTTTGGAGTGGGCTGCACACGACGTCATCCTGTGCTTGCACTCTCGTGGTCCTCCGACGTTGGGCCTAATTCCGGCGAGGTTAGATGCAGTTTCTGCTGCCTTGCCAGCTATCTAGCTAATGTGGTGTCCAAAACTAAGTCTATGGTCAATCTTCACACCAAACAAAGTAATTTGTTTCTTTCACAAGATTTGTGTTCCGTCCACAGTGATAGCTGAGTATCGGAATGCTCGTCTGTCCGTAACTAGTACGATCTCATTCTTCTCAACAGCCGTCATCAGGTGTTTGTTGTCAAGCCATCTCTTTACCTTAAACAGGACTTCGTTCACTTTAATTTCCAGGAGGTCCACTGAGTCGCTGTGGCAAATTATCAAGGTATCATCAGCATATCCTACTAGTCTACTCTTTTGAGGAATGTCAATCTTTAGTAAATTGTCATTCATAATGTTCCATAAGAATGGACTGATCCAATATCCTTACGGAACACCATGTGTCATTTTCTATTTAAACTGGAAAGCCTCGTCATGGATGATCTTCCTCTCATTGAGGTAATCTTCCACAATTCTCCATAATTACTCTGGTTACTGCTTTTTCACAAGAGCCTCAATTATATCTCTATTGCGCTGAGTTAAAGGCATTTCTGATGTCGATTGTCACTAGGGCACATAATACTTTCCTCTTTCCGGTCCCAACTTTTGTAGTTTCTGCGATGTGCACCACTTCCCTGATTCGGCAGTTAACCCAACCAATTTTAATTCTTCCCTCTTCAAGGAGCTTTCGGGCCGACTCTGAAGGCAACATGATCGTTGCTTGTTGCATTCCACCATATCCTTTGGTGAGGCGGCAAGACATTACTAGGGAATCGTCAACATTTTCAGTTCTGTAGTGTGCTTCCATTACTTCTTCAACCATAATGGTTTCGTCAATAGCCTAACTAGGGATTTTGGCGTCAGTGTTCGCTTTTGCCTTGTCTCCGCTAACCTTAACGCTTCGTTAAGTGAAGCTATGTTTGAGTTCTTTTCAAGCACCACGAGGATTTCCTTATTTTGTTTTCTTATGGAGACAATATTTGTATCGTGTGCCTTGTGGAGTCAACATTTTCCTGCATCTTTTGTATGATATCTGCATAGGACTTCATTAGCCGTTACTTTGATTTCGAGCTTTGTCAGATTCTTCTCTTTAGTATTTTCTTTTCATTTTTTTTCTTGCTTGTTTTCTTCTCTCTCCACTCTCCACTTCAATTGCCTTAGCTACTCCTTTATCACTACCGGGTTATTTTTTAGCATGTTCCTACTGACAACCATTATATTCTGTAGAATGTCGACAGTTAACTTGATTTGAAGTTCTATCATTTTCTCTAGGTTCTTGCATTTTGAACCTAGAGACTTAGAAATTTCGTCCTCCCCCAAGTGTGATGACATCTTACTGTTGGAAGTCCTTTGGCTAAGGATAACATCCTGCTTTCAAGTTGTTCTGTTTAAACGTGTCTGACCTACGCCACGACGTCTCCAACGGAAATGTGTCTTCTAAAGTTAAAGGAAATTCCATGGTTTCCTGTGTGTTCTTGAACTGGTGCCCCTGCTGGCCAACATGTATAACTCAGAGGTACTCCCACGCAACACCTCTGAGATGAATAATTGTATTTCTAATGACATTGTGTACCCTTCAGACCACATGCGGTGCAGGACACCCCTACGGGTGGGAATTGAGAAGAGAGTGATATGGAAAACTGGTGTTTTTTTGTTAACTTTTTCTCCATTACATCAGTGAAAATATGAAGATACACACCAATACTATCAAACCTCTAACAATTATGTATAACTTCCTCACTGGTTATCAATGGGAATGTGAGAAATAATAATGTTCCTGAGATGATACAAAATTCACGTGAGTAAATCTGCGGGGACTCAGCTAGTTCACTTATATTTACCAAGTTTTTATGGATAATTTGGTCCTGGTGTGTTATGACACATTTAAGTATTTAGAGTGCAAGGAAGATTTATCACATTTGTCGTGAAATATATGAAATACTCGGTCACGCATAGCTAAAGTAAATACTGAAATCAAAAACCTGCGTACAGTATATACTATATGACATTAATTTTCTTTCGAAATGCAAAACTGCAGGAAATCGGTGTAAAAATTGAAACTGTTCAAAATCATGAGACTAATAAAAATTGTAATCCATTAGTTTTGACTTTAATATTTTGCTATTTGGTGCTGTAAAATTTACTGCTATAAAATACTGTTAGAACTATTTTACAAACTGTCACAAAATACTACTATATCATAGGACTATTAAATACTGCTAGTTTTAGCAGTTTTAACATGTTTTATATAATGCTGCTATTCCATATTGCTATTGAACATTGATATAGTACAACAGTTCAGTCACTGTTAGAAAGCTCACAGTAACAGTAATACAGTATTGGGTGTATTTACATGCTGCCGAAAAGGAAAGACCATTCATTAGTCTGCAGGAGGAAACACAAAATGTCCATGAACGAAACTGAATTCTGCGTGCTTTTGGGGACCCCCACCCTTTCGGGAGGTATCAGAACCAACAATAGAGGATGAAGATGGCTGTAAAAATGTGGGAAATGTTTTTGTGGGAATAAAAATGCTCACCCAAAATGCTATTTTATAACATTAATTTTCTAACAAATGTTCGTTAATGTAACAGTTAGAATAAAATATTACTGATAGATATAATTATCCGATCGCTGTAGAGGTTCTATCCAGTCTTTGAGAAGCTTTACGCCAGAAGGATCAAAATGTTAATAGACAAAAGGAAAATAATCCCAGACCCTGAATTCAGATTTCCTTTGTGCTCATTTTTGTGGAACTAACTTTCATTTTCATTCTTAGGTCTTGCTATTTCGAAAACTGAACCTATAAATATATCCTTTTGTCAGGATATCCAAAAACCTAAGCCTGTGGAAGTTTCTCCATATAAGCTCATAGTAATTAAAAGTCGAATAATTAAAAAAAAATTGCCATAAAGGTTTTAAAATTCATCACCACTGGATAGGAAGTGGTTCAATCTATCATTTGAAACATTTTTAGAGCGTACTCTAGCCTAGATGCTCTGACGGGTATTATACTTAAAATGAAAAGTGGCACAAAAATTGCTATTTCTTTATTTCTTTTTGTTAATCTGAAAAACTAGATTATGCTCCTTCCATATATTTGTACCCGTTGACTGCTGCACGAAAATGCATCGGACAAATTTAATGCAATGATTTTAGATTGAATACAAAGGGTTTACTATTCCATCTTAGCTTTATGAACCGAGATATTGATTTAGAAAGCAAAATAAATTCTGGTCATGTTGGGGATTGAAGCTGTACGGGGAGCAACCAGGAAAAGTGTCACTGTCTAGGGGAAAAGTCTAAAAGCGGTAAGAAAAATCATCAATATACCACATTCTATTAAAAAATCTGTTTTTTTTCTTTCTGCATTTAGATTTATGGCAGCTTGTTCAAATCCAATAACCCTCCCTCATTGAAAGTCTGAAGCGCTGATTCACCTTTTAAAGAAAGATACTAGTTTCGTACAATAGTCTTGATGGAAAGTGATGAAAGGTGTCAGACAGTTCCAGTCACAGAACCGTTGTAACTGCTGTGAAACAGTTCCACCAAACAATTCTGTTGCGATGAATCTGTCACAACAGTCACACTCAGTTCCGCTGTCAAGGATATCTGGGCGATTATAATCCAGTGTCTGTCAACACAGGTCTATCCCAATAGAGGACGTGTTTCTGATCTTCAGGCACTGCAGGTGGTTGATATTTATAATATGGTGGTGTTACATCCCATCTTAATAATTCGTAATTCATTCTAAGCTGTTGATGGATTAGCTTGGCCACTTGGTTATGCCTGCTTAAGTAAGCATTTTCTGCGAGAGATGTACAACCAGCGATTATGTGTTCGATGGATTCACCAGGCTTTCCACACTTCCTAAATGAATCAGAAACATCGAGTTTGAGGATATGTTTCTCATAATTTCTTTTCCTCATCACTCTCTTTTGAATGGCTAACTTAAACCCCTCTGTTTCAGGGTAAAGGTGTCCATCCTTGATCCATTGCAGGGACGCAGTCCTATCTATATCAACAGCTTTCAACAACTTTGGGAATTTTCCATATAGTGCCATTTCTTCCAATTTCCTCTTTCCATCTTCTTTCGTATTCATTTGTTCATATTGCAGATAAGTATTACCGAGGTTAAGCGGTGTATATCTGTCATCAACTTTTGCAATCATTACCAAGTTTTCTTCATTAGAGCGCATAAACATGGTCCTTAGATTCTTATTTTGATTCCTACATAATTTATGGATATGTTACAACCCACGTCCACCCTCTTCTCGGGGTAAGTACAGCCTAATGATAGAAGAGTTTGGGTGCAGGTGTCTGAACTTAGTCAACAATCTCCTAGTTAATGTCTTAAGTCATTCAGATCTGTGTCTGACCATTTTACTATGCCAAAGGAGTACGTAAGGACAGGTGTGACCCAGGTATTGATGGTGATGTTTGTCCCAGACAATTTAGTATTGAGTATCTTGGACTAATTCGTAAATACGTTCTTGAGATGAGCATTTTGCTATTCTGTGGTATTCCAAGGTACTGATATAATGCTTTTTGTTTTAGTTCCTCTATACCTTCAATAGGTTCGCCAGTTATTTCCATTTTGCCCTTTGTATTCTCTCAGTGGCACACTTATCAAGGCCAAAACTCATTCTAATGTCTTCACTGAATGTTTTCACAATAGCTATTAATGAGGGGAGATTGTCATGGGACTCTGCCAACAGATTCAGACCGTCCATGAAAAGTAAGTGGTTCAGTGTTGCTTGATTCTTTCCCAAATTGACTTTATATCTAATATTGCTTCCTAATAGTATGTGGAGAGGGAGTTTAAGCCAAAATGAACCACATTGGTGAGAAAGAGTTGCTTTGGAAAATACCACGCTTGATGGTTACGGAGCTAATGTCAACATTGCCTACTTGAAGAATTGTCCTCCATGCAGTTGTCCTTCATAATTGCTTGTAGCAGATTCACGATTCTCGGGTAGATCTTGTAGATTTCCAGTACCTTGGTCAACTAGTCATGTGGCACCAAATCAAATGCCTTAGAATAGTCTATATAGCATGTGAGAAAGTTTCTTTCTGGATTGTGCCTGCTTGAAGACAACGGCGTCTATTGTTAATTGATGTTTGCACCCCATAGCTCCTCTGATGCAACCCTTTTGTTCTATCAATCCATTAACTTCACAATGATGGTAGACTTTATTGTTTATCATAGTAGTGAATATCTTGTAAAATATGGGTCTGTAGTTCTCGGGCCGAACTACAGACATGTGATGGGTCTGTAGTTCTCGGGCTAAAAAGTATCCTTTCTTATACATAAGGTAGATTCTTTCTTCTGTAGGATGTAGAGGGACTGTTTTTGGGTCACCTAGGGCTGTGGTGAAAGCGGAAGCTAGAGGGTTGTGCACAGCGTTAAAGAATTTAAGCCAAAAGTTGTGAATCCTGTCGGGACTGGGGGCTTTCCAGTTGCTGGTTTTCTTCACTACTTTCGGTAAGTCTTCTGTGGTGGGAGCATTAACAGTCATAGCAGGTAACTGAGTTTCCAACTGTTCTATCCAATTTGCGCCTTGGTTGTAGTACTTGGCTTCTGTCCATATGGAACTCAAGTACTCGTGGAACTTGTTGGAATCTAGCTCGATAGTTTTTGGTTCCTCCTCCACTCCAGATTCCTAGTCTCGAAAGAATATCTGTTCTTATGGAAATCATTTCTTTCTTCCTTCCGTGTAGTCGCTTCATTATAATGACTCAACCTTGCACCCTTCAATTTTGCTTTCTGCCTGAAAACATCTTTCAATTCTATAAGATTCTGGTGGTTGTCAGGTTTACCTAGATCAGTACCGGCTTTGTCGCAATTTTCACCTGGCTGTTGACGTTGCAAACACTCCTCCACAAGTAGGTACTCGGAAGTTGAGTTAAGATGTTGGTGTAGTTCATGACCAACCTTTCGGCGGATTTACTATAGTTCAGTTGCTGACAGGTAATTTTTATTAATTTGCCTTGTATCTGTCCACGATGTTTTGTTCATTAATTCTAGTTCTGGCAGCATCCTACTAAATTCCTGGTGAAAGAGATGTCGATATCCTGTTTGTGGTTTGTCATCACAGTCAGAAAATGCTGGCATAATACCTATATATTCATCTCTTCAGACCATTTTATTCACTGTGTGACTTCTGTTTGACCTACTCGTGCAGACCTTCTTTTTAGCTTGAGTGGACGAACCTGCAGGTGGAGTGGCTTACCATAATAGATCTTCCTGGAGCCGTAGCTTCTTTTCCAACTGGGTTCAGACTCCTTAAAACCCTGCCACCGACATCTCGCTTGCTGTCACACCTATCATTGGCTCTAAATGTGCCCCAGGCAGCGACAGTTTTCCGAGGTTATCATTACTAATTCTCTCCGTATTGCTATAGGTTACGGCTATTGACGGCAGCCACCACCTATCCTTTGGTGAATACAAACCTTGGGAAACCCTTCTAGGCTACTGCCGGTGTAGCCCTCTACTTCATTGAAGCATGCAAACCTTGCCACCAGAACGGGTAGTACTTTGATAAGGTGGTGTCCCCTGGGAATGTTGTTGTTATCATTATTATTATTTTATTATTATTATTATTATTTTATTATTAATGGGAGTCCTATACGGGAACAATTTACAGAACTTTTAATTATTGTTTCAACAGTTTACAGAAGTGTTAACGCCTTTGCAACTTTATGACAGCAAGACAGTTCCTGGTGGAGCTGTAAAGTCTGAAGTTGGAGTGGTAATGGTTTCTACAGCTGCATCACTCACCGCTCCAACTTAAGTCTAAACAGCTCCGTAAGGCACTTTGAATTGTGATGACTCACCTCTAGACATAATAGCTTTGGTTTTGTGTTATTTCTGATAAGAGTGCTTCTTCTTTTTTTTTCTATGACTCTTTACTAATGAAAAATGATTTAAAAATTATTGATAATTTCCTTGTATTAAAATAGAGAAAGTAAATTTTGTGATGGAGAATCACTAGCTGCCCTGAATATGTAAATCATAAAGTTTCGATATCAATATGTATGTATACTTAGAGAAATTCCAAGCAAATTGTGGAATATGGATATTTTTACCTCATCCATTTCTCTGTAACCATTAACCGCAGATAAAAATATATAGGACCATTTTTGTCAGAAATTTGTATTCACATTAATTTGAAATACTATAAACTTTTGACTGAGCCTCATAGTTTTTGAAATACTTGTGAGAAACTGTTAAAAAAGAGAATTTCACCCCCTCCTCTATAAATCTGACTGAATGTGACAGAACTTTTTGCTTTAAATATTTTGATTTGGTGAGTTTTTGTGCTAATTCTACTATACTCTACATATGAGATGATATCTTGATTTTGGTCAGTTTTAGATCTTTATTCTCAAAGGATGATCTCTTGTCCGACTGTTCATATTTAATGATGCTTCAGGAATTTTAATCAGTATGATGACATCTTGTGTTCTGGGCAGTAATTGGTGGGAATCTTATATAAAGGTGGACAATACCATCTTTTATCTTTCTTTACTCGTGAAAGCATTGTCAAAGTCGAACCATTGCATTCATTGTTGGTGACCAGTTGAACACCAAGTCATATATAAAATTTGTTTTCCAGATCAAACTTTGAAGCAGTGGGTGAAAAAATATGGCTGGAAAGAAGAAGGTTCATCGATATTTATTGCCAATCAAGATGAAAATATCAAAACTAAAAATATTACGGAAAAGATAGATTTTGAAAGTGCTGCTGGAATTATGGCTGCATCACAATGAAGAATTAGTGAATAATTGGTGCTTTTTCTCACATTTGTATTCAAAACTCTCATAATAGTTGATTTTATATACTTGATTGTTCTGGTATCTGATGTAGGGGAAATTATTACAAAAAATATTAGGTCTTGTATTAGTGAGGAATATGCAATCTGCACTTGAAAATTTGTGGAGTGAAAATTTAAAGCATCTGTGAAACAGTTTATTTCTTAGTGTAAGTGTTCCACACTTCTTCACTTCTGTTGTTTCAAAATACTGTTTTTTCATGTTCAATTTTTTTTTCTGATCTAACAATAAATATTTTTTTTGTTCTGATTCATCAAAACCAGTGATCCACAAACTTTTTCATCCTGTAGACCCAGTAACTATATTTTTTCTATCATGGATACATCCTCTTTTCCTATAATGTTTTTTATTTATTCAAGAACTTCAAATCGGTTTTTGACTGATAACATCCAGCTTAGGTATACCGTAAAGTGGCCAATTTTTTCCTAAAATTGTTAAGATTTGTATGTTTATTAATTAAAATGACACAAAATGGGAATCTACTAACAATTTTACGTAAAATAAATACATCAATGTGACTGAAAGCAATGAGTAAATGAATTTTCCTATTTATTATGCGATCCAGTACAGTTAATTTAAAGTTTATGATATGGTAATTTTTGACAAGAATTTTGA
Organism: Laupala kohalensis; assembly: GCA_002313205.1. Taxonomy (NCBI): domain Eukaryota; kingdom Metazoa; phylum Arthropoda; class Insecta; order Orthoptera; family Trigonidiidae; genus Laupala; species Laupala kohalensis. Next base: position 137,088 of record NNCF01126399.1, on the reverse strand, counting down.
AATTTATAACTGCTGCAATATTTGTTCTGTATTTGTTTGAAAATATATAGTTTGTCTCAACATTGCATACATTTGGCAGGAATGCAATTTGTGTAATTGTTTATGAATTATTACATTAATAATAAACATTTCTATTGTAAATCATTGGTAATATTAGTATGAGTTATTCCCGTATGTGTTTTTCAGTTGTGTTGAAATGGATGTGCCAGATTCACAGAGTTGTGTTGTTTGCTCTTTTGTCGTGAACAACAAATATTTGTTTAATAACAATAGTAATGAATTTCTTTTTGCAGTAATAGATAAGTAGTTAATTAGTGGTAACAAAAGTAACACACTTTTTGTTTGAAAACATTGAAAATTAAGGTGGTTGTTTCAGGTGATTTGTTTAATAATGGAAGTAAAAGATTTTTTAAGTAATAAATTAGTAATTAACTTGTTGTGACAAATGCAACAATGTTTTTTATAATTATTGAAATTCACAGTGAAAACTGGAAAAACTCCCAATATTTTTTAATGACAATAGTAACAAATGATGTTTTATGGTAATTAATAAATGAGCACAAAGTTTTCCTGTATTAATTTTTTAGTTGCACCCTAATGGTTGTTGCAGCTTTATAGAGCTGCTATTTCGTCAGGATTAACATCCTTGGCCAGTGATTTCCAATCTATAGTTTTTATTTATTTATTTTGTAAGAAGATTGGCAACCTTGCTGAAACTTCTTTCTACAAGATATGGAGAAACACACTACTTTCTCACGATTATCCATAATTCAGTATAAGTAACAGATATTTCTTTCTGAAGCTAGAATTACTAATATCCTTTTCTGAACTGCACCTTAATTTCTTAGCTTCTCCGATTTTGCTATGAGTAGTGAGATGTTGTAAGACGTCCGTAAACAGTCATTGTTCTGAAAAAGTGACTTAACTGTCCCTCTGCATTTTATCTGAAGTTTTTACTCAAGTTAGGAAGTATTTCAACTCACCTGTTTTACCGGGGTGATATCTTCTCAGAAGATCCTCCTACTTGAGTGGTTTCATAGTGCGACTGCTTGAAACTTTATGTACCAGGCAAATAGTTACTTACAAATAATTTAATGAAATAGGTAATTTATGTCTATTATAAGGAAGTATTATGTAAGTACATAAGCATTCAGAGATAAATTGATTATTACATTTATAGAAAGTCAACATTTTTGTGACTGACCTGTCTAAATGGGATCCATTCTCATGCACTCCCAAAATTATTTTCCTTCGTTTTTTGCTTTTCCCGTCTGAACAGGAATAGCTTCCGACTCCGGAACAGAACTAGTGTAGGGGCATATGTAGGTACTTCGCAGTCCGTGGGATTTTTCATGAAGAAATAGTGTGACCACGTGGGGTGCTTAGGTGATGGGTCATACAATAAGACATTATCAGGGGTTTTCCCTGATTTCGTGTCTGAGGGCCTAATTGATATTTCAAGGCGGCAAAGATGGATGTTATTTCAAGAAAGTCTCCTTTCTCATTAACTGGTATGTGGTTGCTTCTATGAAAATTTGTCTTTATTGTTGTAAATGAAATGAACAAAATCATTCGTTCAAATTTTGGTGACCATTTTACCGTTTTTGTACTATATTCAATTTTTCGTTCCATGAAAATCTGAACGTTTGAATGCTTGGTGAAAAAAAAATATCCTTTAGATTTTTCAAGACAATACATTAATTCCAACGTATCTCAAACGCTATTATTAATAACATACATCTGTCGTTGCGCTAAACGATGTGTGGAACACGCCGAGAAACTACCTTACCTGTTAAAACCACCTTGTTCTTACTTCCGAATTGTTGGACATCCCTCCCGGTCCTGGTATTCGCATTTCATACGTACATTATTACACTGGAGCAAATAAAAACTTCATGTACTACAATAAATTTAATTTATTATAATTAACATGTAAAAATGAAAACTTTGCATATATCCACGTGTACATATGCAAACAAACAAATACCTCTTAGATACAGAAGTTAACAAGTCATCCTCTGAGTCGTAGGGTTCTTTCTTATTGTCTGTCAAATCATTGTCACATGTCTCTTCATCGCCCCCGCACTTGCACAATTCTGTACACCTTAAAGACTGTACACTTGCAATTTAGAGCACATTGTCCTTTCCCACAACCTCGTAGTGCCGTGTAAATAAAATCATTTCGGTGCACAAGGCATTAAACTCATCGTAGGAGAATATTGGTACTCAAACTTCTTCCATCCAAATGGTGACGCTTCAGGTAGGCGCGGGTGTTGTTTACTAGCACTGCCATTCCAACACTCGATAGTGTGCCCTTAAGATATGTTGTGTTAATGCTACGCGCGCACTGCTCCGTCCACGAACAGACGTCCCGATGTTTTGAAAGTACGGAAGACTGCGCGCGCTAGTTCGGAAATTCCGGAACCTGGTTGGGTGAAGTGACCGTTCAGTCTCCAAGGCGTAGAGGATTAGGATCCGCGTGTTACCTGTTCCTCATTCTATTCTGATCAGTCTACACAACACGTAATCGAAGAGGCGAATACCTGTTCCTTGCGGGTGCCCGCCGTCATAAACTACTAATGAGCCTCCTGGAAAGTTTTACAGCCCCCACCCCCCGACACTCCAAAAGATTTTCCTCTGAGTACTTCCCGCAAACGGCTCAGTGCGTTCATACCAATGGAAAGAACTTCTGGGAAGTCCGGGACGGCGATGCCGACCGTTTCAGTGCGCGCGTTGCTTTAGGGACAGCTATTCTCTTGGATTTTCACCATGTCTGTCGCAAAGCCTACAACTCCTTGTAAATCCTCGTAAAGGGTCCTCCCTTCTTAACCCTTAAGAGGCTTTGACTTTAGGGGGGTAGTCCTCAGACATTGTACAGTGAGACCGTAATATTAATTCTATTTTGGAAGTGACATACAGGTGTATTAAAACATCCTATTACATTGGTTAAATAAGGGTTTTAATTCAATGGAGGTTCAACTGAACCTAGTTAGTTATAATAGTTAATGTCAATTGGTTAATCATATTGGACGAGAGTGAGATACTTTCATATCCAGATTAGTACATTGGAATATTCAGAGATAATTCCCTACTGAACGATTACATTACAATGTTATGACTTACTGTCGTATACAAACTATTACTTGAAAAGCAGTGGACAGGCTTGGCATTGCCCATAACATAAGCTTTTGAACAACATAATAAATGGCAAACACATAATTCTTGAAGCTAGTGTTCTCAAAAATACCTCACTATCACTTGAGACATGACAGCTCTTCCTATGAGGAGCCAGATATACAAAGTTGTATAGAAGCATACTCAGTGAAGACAGTTCATAGTAATTATGAAGCTTGATAGAGTTCGAATCTGTGATCCAAGCAACGACACGCTTTTGCTGACGTAGTGCTCCTATTACTAATAACAGCATGTGTCCCCAAAAGGCAGTAGGTTGCTCCCGAGCTTGGGATATTGGTGGCACGAGAACAAACGGTCCTTACGGATGACAACGTTCGTCTCGTTCTTCAAAGAACTGTCCCTCTTCTCAGAGGAGGAGTAATATTTATATGCCCGGTCACACCGGGTGTGGTTCCTAGTTCTTTAGAGAGGGAGAACTGTGTTCGTTATCTAAAATGACGCTTACAGGTATTGCCCAGGAGAATGTTCTGGAACATTGAAAGTCGAAACAGTCATCCCGAGTCAACCCAATAGAACACGACGCAAATGCAGGTGTCTGAATATCCGGTCGCCGTCCGTCTTCGCTGCCGAGCGGAACTCGAAGACGACGAGCCGGAAGACGGCGAGCGGTTTCGCATCTCGACTGCGCGTGGGTATAGTGAATGAGACGGAAATTATACAAGTAATAATAAAATGCCACTAAGAAATATATAAATAATGATTTAAATAAATGATGATAACCGAATAATGCGATCTCGTGACATCTTTTTTGTGAACATCCACTTGCGCAATACCCCATTGTCTGAAATGTTTGACAAGTAAACTTTCCAAATGAATTACTCGAATAGTCTCATCTTATTTTTTAAATTTTTCTAAAGAACCAAGTGATGCCAAAGCATCAATAACTTCTTTCTCTGCCGTCTGGAAAGCTTTCCAAAATGAGAGTTCTTTTATTTTTAATGGGGCTTTAGGGCTCGCCAAAGTCTAGGTCATTAGAGCCCTTTTCTCCTTTAGTCTTTAGCGACCCGGTAATATCCCAGTCTGAAAGTACTTGCTGATCTAATAATGCGTCAACTTTTCCCGGTCCTATACTGATGTAAACAACAATTATATCAATAACCAACTTGATCCAATCCCTGTGACAAACATGACTTTCGTTAGGGAAAAATTGTGTCCATCATTGCGAAAGGACATCAGTATCTGGTAAGAATATGTGAAGTGAAGCAGAATGACTTGAGAAGTATAACACGTGTATTATCTTTTACACACGTTATCCATAACTCCAATTCTCCAACATTTTCATCTGATAATCTGACCTCATTTCTCCAACTAACCATGTAGTTCTGTAGCCAGGGACATGAAATTGGCCTCTCCAGGAACAAATACAGTTCTTTTCTCAATCGTTCCTTGTGTATTCGGAGGTGCTGAATCCGAATTTCAACTTCACCACCTCGTAAAGCGTGTGCGTTTTGAGAAAATTTCGAAGAAATGATCTTTTTTAGTTTTTTGTTTATAACTCGAAATGCGCAGACTTCGAGATAAAAGTATACCGATATCGCGCTAGAGCGCGGTGAATTTTCACAAACATTTTCACATGTACCCCAGAAAATGTTTTTTTTGCTTTGGTTTATAACTCGAAAATTAGACACTTTTAGAGGATAATACGATAAGTCACATTAAATTTTCTTCAGATTATCTCTTATAGGGTATTTTTGATTTAATAAATTCTCATGACTAGTCAACGCGTTAGGTTGAAGTTGAGTGTACACTGGACGCAACCGCTAACTGTGAGTGCGCTGTTTTCACAATATCCGTCTTTTTCACAATTTATCCAGTTAGCATGGTATACATTTCATACATACTACGTAGTTGAATAAAGAATAAGGAAATTATTCAATTTCCGAAAACGCTTAATTCTAGAAGTTCCAAGAGCTTGTATATAATCAGCTTCCTCATCTAGTTGTATTATTTGTCCTGGTCTCACTTGTATCGCAATGCCTGTTTGAGAAGTTCTAAGTCCAAAGGTAGCAATCCCAAAAGTACCTGCAATGTCTTCGTAGAAATACTTCTATACCCTCCACTCCAATGATTACACACAATCTTTGTAAACTACGAAGTTTTCTTTATACATGTTTTATATTTACTCTATCCTACTACACACTCACAATAACCAATTATTGGTAGTAAAGCTCCCTTATACAAACATTTCAACTTTTCCCGATTGTAAATTTGTCCATTTCTACCAGTTGCAGACTATATACCGGACCACTATACAAGCCCAGTGATACTCCCTTGTGGGCATCCGCTATTCATCTTCCGTATTAATCTTTGTGTCCCTAATTCCAGTAACGTACATCTTACATCGAAATACCATATAATCGCTTCAGGTTATCCGTTATGCTTAGCTTATTTAAACATTGTAATAACTCGCCCCAGTCTACGCTGTCAAATGCACTTTCGAAGTAAATTGATATTAATAGTACGTTCATATGCTCATTGTCTTTTCTGCCGTAGATAATTTATTTTCCTTTTTAAATTCGTTCTTCGTCCCAACTGTGACCGATCCTATACCCCTCTCCCTTTTCCCGACAGTATTTGACAATTGTTTTAGCATATGCATTTGCAACCTTTCTGCTCATCCACCTAAGTCCTCCTTTCTTTCCATAGCGCAGTATAAGACATCCTTTCCGTGCTCCTCTCCCAATTTATTGTGCGAAAGTTTATTTCTTTTTCTGTCTCCTGCCTATCTCCTTTTCCTGCCTTCTTTCAAGGTGAAGTTAATGATTTTGTGGTCACTCTACCCTTCATCCTATTTGCCAGTCGCTTATTCTGGCATTTTTACTCTTATTCTGCATGTAACATCTGTGTCAGAAGTTCCATTTCTAATTTTAAATGTTTCTTTTCCAAATACATTTACTATTGTCATCTGACGTTTCAGAATCAATTTGTCTACCTGTTTTCCTCTCTTATTTAACAAACTATTTCCTCACATGGACGATCTGGCATTCCAGTCACCACACACAACTACATTATATGCTTTATGTTCCCAGAAATTTTTCTACCAAATGAAATTTCTTCCGATCTTTTCGCACGTACCACCATTAGCAACAGTTATCACCGTTAATCCTTCCTTTTCTATTATAGTTGTCAGCGTATTCATTGCAATATTTTCCAATTAGTAATAAATCAATTTTCCTGTTTGCAGTTACTGTCGCCACTTTACCCTGGCGTTCAAAAAGAACTCTATATCCTATTGACATATAAGCAACTTTGTTTCGGCTGACATAAGTCTCCTAAATGACTAATATCTACCATATTTTGCGTCATTTATTGTAATTGCTCTTTTGTCCGCGTTATACTACTCTGCCTGTTGATTTATATTACATTAATACCTATCGTTCTCTATTTGCTCACGTATTTCCTTCATCCGTAATTTAGTTTAGGGCTTCTAAAAAGGCTCAGACTGGCCTGTGCACGTAGGCTATGAAGAAACCATTGTGCAGCCCACGAAGTCCTAGTAATGGCGTCCTGTCACTGTGCCCTTGACTAGAGAGAGAACCTTTTTGCCAATGCTAGGATCGAAGTTTTGTCCTGGTGTAGTCTCGGAAGATAATTCTTTGTCTCACTTCCAGGGCCTTACAGTCCAGGATAGCGTGTCGGACCGTTTCTTTAGACTCCCCGTACAAACGCCCTGTGATTAGTCCTGTCACAATCCTCAATTCTTCCCTGTTCATTTGAATGAGGGGTATGACTAGATCAGGACTGGATTTTGTGGCAAGAAGTTTGCCTAACCATTGACCAGACAGTTTCCATAATCTAAGCTGTGTATCCACTACCCACTTACGGACCACGGTTCGATCCCGTTGAACGACTGATTCCGCAAGAAGGTTCCGGTCTGAAGGAAGGTATCAAGGAACCTTTTTTCACAAGTTTATCTGATTTTTCGTTCCCCTCTATGCCTCGATGAGCAGGCACCCATCTGAGCTCAGACAAGCTTCGAGGATGTCTGGCCAGAATCAAATGCCTTTAAGGTGCCCAGAGATGGCTGTCTGAGAGGATGAGAATGTGCTTGCCGGCATGGCCCTTCTCAAGCCCCTTTAATGCACAGACAAGAATGGCGAGGATTTCTGCCTGAAATATTCCTCCAGGCCGAAAAATTCTGTCCTGAGGGAATTACTGAACAACCCAAATTCAGTGCTTGATCCCACGCGAGACCCATCTGTGAAGAACACAAGTTGGTATGTGGTACGCGCCGGGAACCATGTTCGACCGAGAACGGTTTGTGAAAGGAGGATTCATTTGGCATGAGATCAGGTCTCTTGTTCAGAACTGATTATTTATGCACTGCATCCGTAATGAGAGAGGTCCACCATTCGTATGCTCCCCCTCCAATTGCCGGTGCCAACTAGTCGGAAGGCTGTCATCCTTTGCTCAGCATTTCGGTATATGTTGAGTGGCCCCAAACACAGTAGGATCTCTATTGTTTGAGTAGGGGCACTAAGGAATGCAGACCCAGGCCAATCTTTGTAAATTTGATAGATTGCTCGCGGCAGCTGTCTGTTGTGCTTTAGGCCACCAGATTACTGTCCCATAGGCAATTTGTGGTCGGATAACCGCTGCATAGATACGTTGGATTGTGTGCTGTTTGAGACCCCAATTTAGCCCCACAGATTGTCTGACTCATAAAAATGAACATTTCTGGATAACATTTCTGAGACGATAGTTCCAAGTTAGTTTGTAGTCCAGGGTGATTCCCAGGTATTTAACTTTCTCGGATGGGGTGACCCTTTACCGTTGAGCCACAAGTTATCGAAAGTGCGTTGGACTCTTTCTGATGAAGGAGATTACTACAATTTGTAAACGGGTTGACTCGAAGCCCCTCCCTTTCTCACCAGTTGATCGTTTCCAGACCCTCGTTCATCAGGTCTGATAGCGTGTGTGGGAATTTCCCAAAAGCCACTTGGACTATGTCGTCAGCCATGACAATAGAAACCTTTCTCAGTTAAGTTCTGAAGACCGTCAACCATGAGACTATAGAATTAGTGGAAGAACTCCACCCTGAGGACAGCATGGCAATGATTTCCTTTTTCTTGCCGAGATCACAAGATTGGATTCTTCTATTTCGCAACATGAAATCTATCCACTTACAAATAGTGGATTCAACCTCTCCATTGCGAGCCGCTGTAACCATTGGGCAATACGAGGTATTATCAAAAATTATCCCTCGATATCCAAAATACTCCCCGAGCTATTTCTTTCCGGTCAAAGGAATCCTCTAACCTGCCAACCAGTTGGTGAAAGGCAGATTCATAGGATTTCTTCGGCTGGTACGCGTGTTGATTTCGATGGAGCCAAGTGTTCAACAGTACCCTCCTTCGAATACGACGATCCAAGAGCCTCCATAGTTTTCAACAGAAACCATGAGTAGCTAATGGACCTGTAATACGCGTTCATGTAACTCGCTCATCCGCGTCTCTGTATAAACACAACTCTAGGCTTGTGGTATATAATCGTACGCAATGATAGCCCTGAATATGTCACAGAGCTTTAAGTATATGCTTTTGAAGGAGTGGAAAAATTGCATCCCCGCCAGGAGCTTATGCATCAAATTTGTTAATTACCTATTTGATTTTAGTTATGGTGACTATGGATCTGGCTGTCTTCCGCAGATGCCCTCGGCCAAGGGTTAGTGGAAGGTTCGACATTTCCGCTTTCGGTTAAGTCACTGACTATGCACCCTGGGAAATGACTTGAGAAGGAGATCGAGTGTTTCCAGGGCTCAAGATGTGAATCCTTCCGTAGGTTTTTCTAAGCTACCTAAGGGTTGAATTTGGTGGTCGTCTATGACTTTGTGAAGTCTGACTGCCTCTGCCTGGCTGTTGATTTCCTGGCAGTAGGCTTTCCAGGAGTTCCACTTTGCCCTACGAATTGCGCTTTTGTAGTCAGTGAGAGCTTCTCGATACTCAGTCCAATTACCAAAGCGTTTACATCTGTTGAAAAATCTCCTGACTTTTCTCCTCTTCTCCTCGACATCACGAGACCACCAACTTGTGCATTGCTGTCTCGACGTCGACTGAAGGGGGCAATTAATGTGGTAAGAATCCAGGATTGCCTCCTGTACATTAGAGGCTACCGGATCAATATCTAGGTAAGATATCACCCTTCTAGGTGCCACAATATTGCCGACAGCTCGACCCTAAACCCATTCCACTTGATCTTTCTGGGTCTTCTGTAAAGCACTTGTTCCTCTATTACCCATTTTTAATGGAAAAACATATTTGTGGTCAGGGAGGGTAGGCTCAGAAGAGACATGCTAGTTCTCCACAAGGTTTGAGAAAGCACCCGTGGAGAGTGTGATGTCGAGGACCTCTCTCGCCCTATTTCTTAAAGTGGCTTCCTTGCCCATGATTAGGATAAATTATGACTTAACAAAATTTTGAGTAGGAACTCACCTCTAGGATTGGTATTCGTTCTTCCCCACACTTCATGGTGGGCTTTGGCATCTGTGCCTACCAGTAGATGCTGGTCACCCTTCAGCTTGTTTACTATTTCTAAGATGGCGGAAGTTCCTTTACATCATAAGAAACGTATATGAGGCTCAAGATTAGGTTTTCATATCCCCCTCGAATCAATTTAGTATTTTCACGGAAGTGATGTCATTGGAACAGAATTCCATTAGTAGTAGACAATGTATACTATTCCTGTCCAGGATACAAGTCCTGGTGTTTGTGAAGGTTGCATTGCACATTAAATCTTCCTTTGTTTCGTCTAGCCCAGAAACTCAGTCCTTGTGTAGCTCTTGGGTGAGTGCTAGGTTGATGTCCTTATTGAGGAAATTTTTTTCAGAAGACAGCTGAGGCTGCCTTGCTTTGTAGAAGATTTATCTAGGAACTTTAGCACCCATGATGGCTATATTTACCCACCAAAGGCTCAGAAATGCTCTGCGGTTGGCTTTCTTGACAACAGTCAGCTCAGTGTCGTCGATAAGGAACACAAGAGTGTAACCGGAAGGTTCGCTCTTAGTGCTAACTGCCTTCGAGTGGGTAACTTTGATGGACTCATTTTACTTGCCACGAATGTCAAGTAGTTTGTTCAGGTCTATCTTCGCTTGTTCTTTTGGAGTTCTGAGGACTGTCTTTGTAGACCTCAAGATTTTATTTCTGCTCCCAACCTTGAGTTTAGCGTGCTCCCAATGATTTAGTGTGGGCACAATATCCACCCATATCTTGGTCAGTTCATCATCACAGGAAAGGATTAATGCTCCCCTTTCCATGTGTGAGCTGACGAACTTGGGAAACTTGCTGCTCTCGAGAGACTGCGTAGCTCATAATACAGCAGTTTGAACAAGCTCCTTTTTTTCGTCTTGTAATTTTAGTTCTGAGTAGGATTCTTGTACGATTGCTAGTTTATGGAGGAAACGGTTTCTCGAAAGGATTCAGGATTCTTAAAGGTTCCCGGTCGAGGGTTTCTTTGTTTTCTCTGGGTTTTTTTACAATCTGCCTTCAATCTTTGTTCTTGAGCCTCTTACAATCCCGTGTAGTACCTGCGGTTTGAGGGGTGGATCCCTCAGAGTGGCTGCGCTTGGCGCCACACTCAGGATTTCCCACTGCCTCATTAACCTTACGGGATTTGTTTGGCCTTCATTTCTTGGGGTCGAAGGTTTTTCCACGTTCAGGCAGTTTGTCTTTGATGACCTTGCATTGAGCGCCTGACAGCCTAGTTTTCAGTTTGATCGTATTTAGCTTGTCTGCCGCATTGTCGAGTTGTGCGAAGTACCCTGGTATATCCGGACACAAGGTGCTTTTCTTCCTCAGCATCAGAGAGTGTATGAGTTTCCTTGCTCGCTTGAGTCTCGTCGTCTACAGACGTTAGTCCAGAGACTCCAGATGCTTCTCTGGGGACTTTCTCAGTAGTCTTGGGGACTTCTCCAGCGGACGTCTGAGGGAGTGGTACCTCAGGAGTATTTGCTGTGGGCTTTGGTCCCTCAGCAGTGTTTTTTTATTGTCTTCGTTCATGGTGTTCCCACGAATAGCTAGGGATGGAAATAGTCCTCTCGACTAGAATCCCGCGTGGTCGGGTAAGGCTGCTAACAGCAGGAGGTATCCTGTTGGCTCCGTTTGAGATACTATTAAGGCCTGTACCACTCTCCCCATCGGCACGGGTCTCTTGACTCCTTAGGGACGGCCAGAGTTAATTGAGTCGCAGAGATAGTTAAGTTTAGTCAGAGTAAGATTTTTGAGAAACAGATTTACCCGAGAGAAGAGGGTAGATAAAGGGAAAGGAGCAGACAGGATGATTCGTAAATATTCAGTACATATTTTGCCGCGCGCCGAATGTTCTTTTTTCTTCGATTACAATTAACACGGTGTGGAATACACTTCTTTCAGAACAATCTTCAAACCCATGCCCTTTCCTTCCACAATGCTCTCAATGGACTTCTTTATCAGCGCAGTTCTGCTGCCAATGACAAACCGGTGGCATTTGTAACACAATATGTTCAAAATAATTATCCACAATGTATGACGCAAGTCACATATATACCCTCTTTCCTTCGTAGTGCCAGTGCAGTTTGTCGATCCACTTCGGGAATGTAATTTACTAGTAAACTTATCTTGCCATTCATATCGTTTTACTATTTTCTTTGTACGTATTGTAAGAAATAATTAGTTTTGGTATTTTTTTAGTAAACCATAGCCAGATATATAAGGAATCTTATATTTCTGGAGTCCTAGCTAAAACGAAAATGAAGGACCTCTTGTAATGTGACGAGCGGAGTCCCAAAAGCCCGTTTCAACAAAGTAGAGAGGGAGGTCTGGTGCGTTTCAAAATAATGGTGGCAGGAAAAAGGGGGAAAGAAGGAAGCAACTTTTGTTCGGAGCACGCTGCCAGACGCTGCTGAAATTTGTAATAAACTAATAGCGGTGGTATTTCTTAAATATTTGTGAGAAATATAGGGAATCTTAATCTCATAAGTGTGAAAGGACACGAGAACAACAGGCCTCTTATAAGATAACGCATGGAAATACAAAAGCGCGTTCAAGCAATTTTGAGAGGAAGATCTGATATGTCTCGAGATAAGAGGAGAAAGAGAAGGGAAGGGGAAAACAGCCTTCGCTCGGCGTCCAGACGCTGCTGAAATTCGGAATAAACAATTAGTTTCGGTATTTCGTAAATCATTGTGAGAAATATAATGAAGCTTAGTTTCGTAGGTTCAAGGGGACACGAGAATAAAGACTTCTTGTGATTCGACCCTTTTGCATGAAGGAGACAAGTTCAGGCAGTTTTGGGGATGAAGGTTTGGATTTTAAATCTAAACAAAACAGAAGAAAAGGGGAAGGGGTTTCGACCACCCGTGTGAGCGAGCGTCTATACATTCATGAACGAATGTTAACGTATGGCAGTTGTGTGAATTTAAGGAGGCGGCGGCGGCGAAGAAGTGAGTACCGTCTGGCGGAGTGAATGGGACTTTGTGAGGAGCGGATGACACATGTGTGCGGATAATAAACTAGGTGACAACTCGGGAAAAATACCAGACCACGATGCAAGGTATCTTGTAATTATTAAACGAGCGGTGATTGGTTAGTAAAGAGGACATTGTAACCATTCGGACAAAGTCATGCGAGCAACTAGTTGTAGATGATTGGTTGAAAAGAAGGAATGACGTATCCGATGGGTGGAGATAAGCTAGCCAAGTTCGGGAGGATAAGTTGGGAGTTTTGATATTTAATACTAGAACTTAGGCGCTTCAGGATGCACTGTTAGAGAGGCACTGATGCACTGTCAGAGAGGCATCGTCTTCTATTATTAGAGACAGTTCTTGAGACTTTATCTTATATTAGTCAAGAGATTATTCAACATTGTGATTCAGAGGATTTTGAATACTGAGATTTTCGAGATCATCAACAGGAAATTACACACGCTCAGGAAGAAGAGTCGAGTTTAATGAGAAGCCTGATTTTTATTATTACTGAATCCTACGAGCATCAACCACAACATCGTCAAAACCATCCCACCAATATTTATTAATCAATGTAACTAATTTTTTTCTCTTCCTCTGCAAAAGGTGACCAGACCACAGGCTACTAGATCAACCAGCAACAAGTAAATGGTATCCCGAATCATGTATATTTCCAAATATACTGCAACGCAAGTGTAAGATCCACAAAAAACCATTTTAAATTCAAAAAAAAAGGAAAATATTTTATATCACAAGGCAGATATGAATGTATTAATGGAGGAATGAACTAATCCAAGTAATGAGACATCATACAGATAATTAATATAAAATCATACTGGCTGACTATCATGGTGGATGGTGAAATTTCGAGTTGCTACAAGCATAAACACCTCATGCTATGAAACACACATCCAGAATTTTGTATCACAAGGCAGATATGAATGTCTTAACTGAGGAATGAACTAATCCAAGTAATGAGACATCATACAGTTGATGAATATAAAATCACACTGGCTGACTATCATGGTGGATGGTGAAATTTCGATTTACAAACAAAAACCTCATGCTATGAAATCATATTCAATATCCGAAATGGAAAATCTTTTTCATATCACAGAAAATATGGCTGTACTAACAGAAACGAACTAAACCATTAAACTGAAAAATCATACAGTCTATCTGAATGACTATCACAAGTGGAATGGTGAATTTTGAGTTATAACAAGCATAACCCCTGGAGATGAAACATGATATCCAGCTCTTTAACCTCTCCAACAACCTTGTGCGGCAGACCCCACATAAACATATAACTAATACATACAATGTTTCTTTCCAAATTGCCGCAATGATGACTGACGAGATGAACCTAGAGAGAGCCCACATCCTGCAAGGGGCTACCATCTCCTATCCTTATCCTTCAACTGGAATTGGTTCTTCCCTACAACCTGCAAGGAGCCATCTCCTGTCCTGGTCCAGCCCAACACTTCCTCACAACCAGTATCCTGCCAGCATCTCCTGCTCATCCCGCACTCATCCTGGACCCGGTTCATCCAATCACGCAAGAAACCACCTCCCATCAACATTCAAGTCGACTACCAACATTACGGTAATAAGACAAGAGGAACACCTCCTCAGAAAGGCAACGCTCGGGCACTTTTTCCATGAACATTTGCAAGATCCGAAACAAGGATCAACAGGTTTTACATAGGAAAAAAACCCAAGGCTTTTTTCCCCGAGCGAAGGGAGTGATATGTAGAAGCACCTTTCTACATATACAACGAAACACGTACCTTAAATACGTATATGATGAACTCCCTCGTGTATCTAACACATGAAAAGTTACATGATGCCACGCCAAACCAAATAGCGCCATACTGTTTACGCCGTCGTCATGAGGAAGTATCAGATACTCAAGATCCAAGACACCGCAGAGTCTCTACATACGACGAAAAGAGTCCCTACATTGTACACATTAGAAGACTCCATGAGGCATACGGGCCGCGTGCACCACCAAGCGTACGTCGCCTATTAAGAAAATTCGAGAACCTCAATAGACGAACCTCGACCTAGTGTTACGTCGTCAGTTGTCAAAGTATAGCTTATGGCAACATCACCACGGTCAGATCAGTACGACGGAATTTCTGGCCGAGTGAACATCGAGACCGATGTAACCTCAAACCAGAAACCCAGCTCTGCGAATAATTCTATGTCAAAACTCAGCTCTGCGAAATAATTCTATGTCCAAGAACATGTGACTGAATTGTTTCCATCATACAAACGTCGAAATAATTCTATCTTCAAGAAGCTGCCTTCAACCTGTGACTGAATTATTTCCATCATCATCACGAGAGAAAACGAAATAATTATTTGTCGAAGAAGCCTCGTGAGATCTGTGACTGAATTATTTTCCATCTCCAAGAATCACAAGGCTCTATCTCGTGGCCTGCAGCACAGTTAACTCGACCTTTAAAGTGATCACGAGGCGCCCTCGTACGATCAGCGGTGGAACTAACTCCACTATTCGAAGACACGAAACGCCCTCGTACAAGGCTGCGGAGACGATTAACCAGCAGCGCCGTCACGCGCTGAGATATCGTACCCCATCGACTATCTACGATGGGATTGATCACCAGTGGTACCATCTCGTGACGAATAACAGAACTTCAACGACAACCAGCTTACCCACAGCCGTGAGTCAAACGAGATAAAGGCATCATTTACAGAACTTTCAAACACCTGTGGTTGTCAGCCTGGTGTCATTTATTGTTTAATCACTTGTTCATATCGATTCAGCATAATAAATATTGTTCTGTTCAACCTGTGAGTATTTATTTTGAAGAGAAAGAACCTTATTGCGGAGCAATCTCTGAATTGGGATTTATGAAACAATAAAAAATCTTCCCCGACACACTGAATGAACCCAATCGTAGACGTGTCCAGTCCCATCGATCCTATAACCAACCACCCGAATTCCATAATTATTTTCGTAAATATAAGACTATTCTTCGAAAAGTAGTCTATACAGCTAAAGTAATGGAAAACGACCAGCATATACTAAAATCGAACAACCGGATGAAAACCATGTGGAATATTGTTAAAAATTACACGTCAACTTCTGAAAACAACGAAGAAAATGTTTCTTTACTAAACGATGGCAAAATCGTAACAAATCCTCAGGACATCGCAAATTTGTTTAATTCTCACTTCTCAGAAGTTGGTAAAATAACGAACTCAATATATCCAAATCAATGTCCTCCAATTATATCCACCCACGTTCCCAATTCTATGTTCACTTCCGAAACTAACGCCAGTGAAGTCATGAGAATCATCAGCTCATTTAAAAATGAATTTTCAACAGGTAGATGATATACCTGAGTTTATTGTTAAATTTTCATCCCATGCTATATTAAATCCACTCATAAATGTTTTTAATAGTTCTTTATCGGAAGAGGTGTTTCCTAACGTATTTAAGAGAGCTAAAGTGAAACCATTACACAAGAAAGGAAACAAACTTAATATTGGAAATTACCGACCAATATATCTATTACCCACTTTCTCAAACATCATAGTAAAATTGTTCTATAAGCGTCTTCCAGATTTTTTATCAAAAAATAACATTTTCTCTGACGATCAACACGGTTTTAGGAAATCCTTTTCTACTACAAGCGCCATATTTTCTTTCTTAAACGATGTTACCACATCTCTTGACTGTGGAGAAAATCTTCAGGGCGTTTTTCTTGATTTATCCAAAGCATTCAGAGTCATCGATCACGAAATTCTCCTTTCCAAATTGTATTCTTTAGGCATTCGTGTACTTCCACATCAATGGCTAACTTCCTATTTACAAGATATATATCAACAGGTCGAAATATCCTATAATAAAAATTAAATACTTCAGCGTTGTCTTCCAGAAACAAAGCCACTTACTTGCGGAGTACCCCAAGGTTCAATTCTCGGCCCTATACTCTTTTTATTGTATGTGAACGATGTCATCATCCACAACAGATTGCAAACTGGTTCGTTTTGCTGATGACACTAATTTACTTTGTAAACACGCCAATGCTCAAAACGTTTTGTCTAACATTTCGACTTGGTTCCATGCAAATCGTCTCATTGTAAACACTGACTAAACAGTGTCTATGTTATTTCACAATAGTATAAGAAAAGCATTACCCCAGGTTTCTCTTTTTTTAAACGGAACACAATTAAAAATTCTTACGAATACAAAATTCTTAAGTCTCCATATTCAAGAATATCTCAAATGGAATTGTCACGTTAACAATCTTAATTCCCAATTAAGCAAATTGTGTTTCGTATTCCGAAACTTAGTTGACGCAGTTAGTCCACGTAATTCCCGTTGCGTATGTTTTGCAAACGTTTACTCCCATTTACGTTATGGCATTACCTTCTGGGGTAATTCCGGTCAGAGTATTCAAACTTTCAGAATTCAGAAGAGGATAGTTTGGTTAATTTGTAAATCTTACCCCCGAAACTATTGNCGAAACTCTTGTAAACCTTTATTCAAGGAATTAAATATCTTAACACTTCCCTGCATTTATATTTATGAAACGGTCTTGTTTGTTAAGACCGAATTACTGAAGTGCCACCCTTTCTTTATACGAAACAGTCTCGTTCACGAACACAATACTCGCAATAGTAATAATATTCATCGGCCTAGAGTGTCAACCACGATTTGCCAAAAAGGACCTTATCATTCGGGAATCGTTCTATATAATTCCCTGCCCAAGAATATAAAAGACATTATGAAATTGAATCTGTTCAAATCCGCGGTTAAAAATTACCTCCTGCACCAGTGCTTCTTCAATGTAAAAGTATTTATTGATTTTAATAAAAGTTAAATCAGTCTTGTACTTTATCATGCCATTGCTGTAGTACTTTTTAAATAACTTATAACAATTTCAAAAACTATTTTCTTGCATGATTGTTGTGTCTTATGATTCATATTAACTTGGTAATTGTGGTGCTTTAGCAACATTATCAAAGCATGATAAATTAAAAGTCGTTTCTATGTTGCTCTTTTTTTTTTATTTTTTTATTATTATTGGTATTAGAAAGCTTTTTTGGCTGCATAGCAACCATCGTCAGCAACATACACTGGAAAATATAAATGTACATAAGATGACAATAATAAAATAATAAAATAAAAATAAAATAAAAAATATAAAAATAGATACATAATATGAAATTACATAATATTTGGGTGAAACAGTATCGAAAGAAGTGTATTTTGGTTGTTGTTGAAATAAAGAAAGGAAAGAACAATGAAAAATGAATAAA
>NNCF01126399.1:0-102576 GCA_002313205.1 Laupala kohalensis | reverse complement strand
GGGGGGGGGGGTCTGCGTCATAGGGTTTAGGGCGGCACCTCTGGTTATAAGACCGTATCAAATGAAGCCACGAACGTCATCGCTGGAATTATGCCCTTCGATTTGCAAGTACAAAAGTTCAAATACAGATCTGTTTTAAAGAGAGATGGAAAGATAACTGTTAATGGCAAAGAAGAAGGAGGAGAGCAAGAAGGGAATTAACCACACAGCTGATTGAGGGATGGCAAAAAAGATGGAAGAATAGCACAAATGGGAGAATAGAATATGAATACATTGGTACAGTCACATTCGCAAGAAATAAATAGTTTAAACCATCTAGAATGCTAATAGAGATCATGACAGGACATGGGAAATTCGGAGACCACATGAAAAAATTAAGAAGAGCAGAAGATGACGGTTGCCAATGTGGCACAGGAACAGAAACATCAGAACATGTATTGTGGGATTGTGGAAGATACGCACAAGAAAGAGGATGGTTTAAAAAAGAATACGTTACAACATATATGTTGGATATATGGGATATGATGATCAAGACCAAAAGAAATATAAATAAATAAATAATGTGTCTTACTATTCATATAAATTTAGTTGTATATGTACTCAACCTTGGCACGGATGTGTACATTAATTGTTTCCCCATCCTGACCCAGGTTTTTCTCCAGTTTTCCTTCGTGTAGAGGCGGATTATCTTTCACAAAGACTCTTTTATAAAGCATTTTTTGAAATAATTATTCGCGAATTTAGTATTATTTAATAGTTACGATTTATCAGCAATACTTTCCGAATGTTTTATAGTTTGATAATAACATGTACTTGTGAAATGACTTTTCTGTGTTTTATTAAATACAATATTTGTTGGTATTATGTTAATACTATGACACGTGCCGAACTATTGTTATCGTTGGGAGTATGTTGAAATGTTAAATCCGCCTCTGCCTTAGGGCCCTTGATCGGAATTGATGGGATGTCTCCTTGCTTTCTTCCGAAGAGTAAATTAGTTTATTTTCCTCCACGTCGTCATACACAGTTTGTAACTGTTTTTTATAATAAAGTTTGTATCAGGTAATTCTAGGACATAGCCATAGACACGACACTCATAACCGCAATTTGTTAACGTACTGGTTGTACATAACACAAAAAAATTAACATTCACAACTCGTAGTGGAGCAAGATTACAAAAACTAACATTTTTATGTTAAATAATCTTATCTGTAACATTCTATCATTGTAAAAATTGAAGCAATAGATTTTAATTTTTTTTATTTATGATTTTTTAGCCCATAAACCTCTGCATGGATCTCTCCGAATGAAAATTTCCGGACGCAAGCGCTTGGATTCGTTCCAATCGTCGAGAATTCTTTCCATCAGGAATGGAATCGGACGCGTGTGGTCATAGAGTTAAATATAAATAGAGGCAACCGTCTCTACTGCAGATTGTCCTTGAAAACATGAGACAAAAGATACTGAGAGAAGTCGCGCTCTCGCTCGCACATCCGCTTGTAGGGGGAGGGAGGAGGGACTGTGCAACGACTTGTGAGCAGCAGTCAGTGAGGGGAATCGAGTTTCCCCACCTAAGGCATGTACGAGAGAGACAGAGAACTCGCTCATCGTTTTCCCCTCCGGACAACTGACGCGTAAGGCTGTGCGCATTCGGGTTGTGTGATTCGGAATCCTCATTCGTATTCCTGATCCGGAAACCGGACGTGTGTAGCCGGCTGTAAGAAACTCGACTCACTTATCCCTCTTACACTGTGACCGTGACCACCTGCTTGACCGTGTGCTATCACCAACTAATTATGGTGTGAGTGAAATCTTTGCTATCGGAGTGCTGGGCATGTGACATGTATAATTCAGCATTTTTCAAACGCATCACTTGCATGGTGTAGGCATTACTATGGATTTTTGCAAGAATATTAAGGTTTACGATATATTTTGGCAGAGATAACATTTGAATACTCTGGTATTCATGTGTGGTCGTGAACGATCTAAGATTCAAACACGAAGTAAGTAGGGGATTAGAGATTTTATGCTTTCTTATATCGTGTGTACCAGAAGATAACAGGAGTTAATTTTTTCAAACATCAATTGTGAATTTTATCATATAATTGTTATTGGTGGCTTATGAATTTAATGTTATGATTTTGTTATTGTTGGGAGTATCCTATGTTCCTTATAATTATTCTTTCTGCGATCCTCAAATTATAAGGTTACAGTTACATAGCTTCATTATTTCTATTTATTTAATTTCTAGTTCCTTGCCCCTTGTAAATATGGAAGTGGGCAAGATAGCCAAGGTACTACAAGATTTTTTGACGTCTGAGGAGGGAGAATTATCCTTGCAGAAAGGTGATATAGTTCTTGTGAGTAACAGTTAACTTATTTGTGTCTCTTCTTGCTAGAAGCATTCATGGAGTAAACAAATTATTGGGAGTCGTAGAACATAAAATCATAAAAACAATCAAATACAAATAAACCATGATAAAAATATAATGTTATAAATATTGGGCAACTTAGAGGTATCATTTTGTAAGTTAATGGTATTTTTGGCACTTTTTATAAATAGTATCTCACAAATATCACATTTGTAAAAATTATTTTCAATACAAAGTATTTTGATATTTTCCCATTCAAATTTATGACCATTTTCTAAACGATGGTGTGAAACAGAAAGATTTTTGTTATAAATATAAAAATTATGTTCTTTAATTTTTGTTTTTAGTAACCTTTTCACTTACCCAATATAATTACATTTACAGTCTTTACTTTTAATCTGGTAAACATCATTTAAAAAATCGAAAAACTCCATTCTATCTTTACCTCTACAGACCAATTGAATATTATTGTAAGTCTTAAAACAACATGAATATTAAAATTATGAAACATTTTACTTATAGGTGCAGCCAAATATCTATGATAAGGACATATAACAATGTTTTTGGAATCAAAATCTGAATTTGAATTAGTAGTAGAATTATTGTGGGTTTTGACCCTCCTTATGTATGTTAGATATGTGGATGATATTTTCTGTATTGCTCGTACTAACAAAGTTGATAATGTTATTAAAGTTTTTAATTCATACCACCCTAAACTAAAGTTAACTTTTGAAGAAGGGAACGATTTTAAATCAAATTTTTTAGGTATAACAATACACCATGACAGAATGACAAAATCTTTCATTGCTTGTAGTACACCATAATTTTAATAAAATTCATTTTAATTGGTTCCAAAAACCAACTTGCTCTTATAGTGTCTTGAATTTTTATTCTAACCATCCATTAACCCAAAAGAACTATTGTGAGTAATTTGGTTGACAAGGCCATCCTTCTTTCAGATAAAAGATATCAACAAAATAATTACTCCCATTTACGTTACGGCATTACCTTCTGGGGTAATTCCGGTCAGAGTATTCAAACTTTCAGAATTCAGAAGAGGATAGTTCGGATAATTTGTAAATCTCATCCCCGAAACTCTTGTAAACCTTTATTCAAGGAATTAAATATATTAACACTTCCCTGCATTTATATTTATGAAACAGTCGTGTTTGTTAAGTCCGAATTACTGAAGTGCCACCCTTTCTTTATACGAAACAGTCTCGTTCACGAACACTATACACGCAATAGTAGTAATATTCATCGCCCTAGAGTGTCAACCACTCTTTGCCAAAAGGGACCATACCATTCGGGAATCGTTCTATATAATTCCCTGCCCAAGAATATAAAAGATATTATGAAATTGAATATCTTCAAATCCGCGGTTAAAAACTACCTCCTGCACCAGTGCTTCTACACTGTAAAAGAATTTATTGATTTTAACAAAAGTTAAATTCGTCTTGTGCTTTATCACGCCATTGCTGTAGTACTTTTTAAACAACTTATAACAATTTCAAAAACTATTTTCTTGCATGATTGTGTTGTCTTATGGCTCATATTAATTTAGTTTTATGTGTACTCAACATTGGCACGTTTGTGTACATAAATTCTGTAGCCCCATCCTGGCCCGGGTTTTTCTCCGGTTTTCCTTCGGGTAGAGGCGGATTTATCATACAGGTTCTCTAGGCTTTGTCTAGGGGCGGGTCTATTGTAACAATAAATCGTGAATTTAGTGTTATTTCAATTTTTAAGCACTATACTCAGAATAATCTATAGTTCGATAATAACTTACATGTAATTTTTTGCTTAAAATTACAAACATATTGACATTCTATTAGTATTATAACTCGCAGCTAACTTTTTATCTTATCTAGGAATTTTTGCTGAATTTTTTGAATCCGCCTCTGCCTTAGGGCCCTTGATCGGAATTGATGGGATGGTCCCTTGCTTGCTTCCGGAGAGTAAATTAGTTTTTTTTTCCCTCCACGTGGTCATACGCAGTTTGTACTGTTTTTTGACAATAAATTTATTAATTTGAATATTGTGATCTACAGGTGAGTAGCTAATTCTTATCCCTTAAATATTATTCACAAACGTATCCATCATGGGGAAAATACCCACCTACTTTGTATTGAAAATAATTTTGACAAACACGACATTTATGAGATGCTATTTGTAAAATGTACCAAAAATACCATTGATTTTCAAAATGATACCTCTAAGTTGCCCAATATTTATAACATTATATTTTGATCATGTTTTATTTGTATTTATGGTTTTATATTCTATGACTTCCAATAATTTGTTTACTTCTTGAATGCTTTTCCCCCCCACTCCATAACACCTTAAATGTCCAGTGGTGTCTTTTGCCTGTGATTCATTTTAGTTTGACTTGAGCTTTCACTCTAATATTTTCTCTCTCCTGATAATGGTACCAATGGGTACTGAAATGTCGTAAATTTTAAAAGGTTTTAAAGTGTTTGTATTGTTCTTTGTATTTTATTCAGTGATGATGTTTTTCCATTTCAGTTCTATAATTTATTATCTGTTAAGAAGATTGTTATTTATTTATTCATGGTATTATTAACTTTTATTTAATTGTATTGTTATTATTTTAATGTGTACTGCTTAGTTTTTCTCAACAAATACTGGTTATTAGGAAGGCACAGGCCAAGTGGCCCAGTGTCAATTGGCTTTAAATTTTTCTTAAAAACTTAAAACACTTCCTATCAATACGGGTTGTTGCTACATTAGTGGCATTTTGAAAAGATATGAAGGTATATTTGGACAAGTTTAAAGTTTCCTGACACAAATACAGATTTTTTGTAATTACCCTTGTGTTGTCAATTGGCTTGCTCATTTGGACAAGTTCATTATGGACTTGTTTCATTTTCCAAATTCTTTGTACTTCCTGAGAGGGAGGGACGATTACTCACATTTTAGGTAACGTTTTCTTAGAAAATAAGTATTACACGCATGGTATGTTATTAGTGTTATTAGAGCACTAAAATGTTTATGAGGAATGTGGTCATATTAATGTTATGTCTGGACGATTGTGGTGAATTTCTTTATCAGAGAGGATTGCTTGATCAAAAAGTTTATGGGTAGTGTTCTCCAAAACTGTCTGTCATTGATAGTTGTAATTATGGGGTTTTGTCTTCAGTGAGTTTATAATCATCAGACAATTTTTTCTTCTTGGTTGTGCCTTTGTAAATAATCTGTTTGAGCCAAAATTTTACTGCCTGCAGTGATGTGCTATATAGTTTCTGAAATAGTCATTTTCTACTGCTATTGTTTCGAATTCCTAGATCTTTTTCTATCTATTTACTGTAATTTTTAGTTCTGTTGAACTGGTCTTGGATTTCCACTATTACATGATCTTGCTAAAGAATGATGACTCACATTTTAGGCAACTTTATTTCTTAGAAAATAAGTATGAAGTCCATGATAGATTATCAGAGTTCGTTTTGATGTGTTAAAAACAGATTAAAGTTTAAAAATAGTTTCGGGGTTTTAAGCCATGTTGTCATTTTTTTTAAACCCAACTATTGGCATTTGCAGCTAACATCTTTTGGAGTTACTAAGAACTAAAGTCTGATTATTAGGGGGAACCAGGTAAGAATATTTATATAATAAAAAAAATAGTACCACAGTTTCCCACCATCCTACAGACTTTTATTTTCTTTATTAGGGGGAACCAGATAATAATGTTTATACAATTAAGAAAATAAAATATTAAATTTTGATCAAGTTAGGCATGAAAGCCTGCATCACTATAGAAACAGATTAATAAAAAATATTCAAATAATAGGGTCTGATAATGGACAAGAACTTGTAAATGACAAAACCAAGGAACATTTCATTGATCCTGGTGTTGAACATCAAACTGTTGCATATAATCTACGGCAGAATGAACTAGCTTTTTGGGAAGTGAGAACTATTGTAGAAGCTACAAGAACTCTGTTAGCAGCAAACAATCTTGATAAAAAGTTCTGGGCAGAAGCTGCGAATACAGCTGTGAATACATTGTATATAATTAAAAGAAAAGGAACTAGTTAAAGAAAAAAACACCAAATGAGTTGTGGAAAAACAAGGTTTTTGACATTAAAAAATTCATTAAAATTAATTAAAAGTTTACATTTGGATCTGAAGTATGTGTACACATCTCAATAGAAGAACTTAGAAAATTAGACATCAAGAATGCAAGAGAACTATAAAGGATCCAAGTTTTAGTTTTGACTCTCTTGATGCTGAGCAACATCATAGCTCAGAATTTGAAGATGATGACAACATAGATAGTCTAGCCGAGAGTCAACAAAATGATAATGATAATGACAACCCCAATACATATTCACCTGATCCACAGAAAGTAACACCAGGGTGCACCTTTGACCAAGAGATGAACCTAAGAAACCATCCAAGCATCCAGCATTACATATGTGGAAGAACCTACTACATATATAAGCCATGAAATCAAGTTCAATTTAAAAAATGGCAGCAGGCTTTAGATGCTGAGCTTGAAGCTCTCTCAGAAGATTGTCGATGTACCAAATGACTGTGATATGGACAGTAAGTGGGTATTTAAAATTAAAAGATACAGTAAAGGTGGAATTTCATTGTTTCATTGCAGACTGGTTGTTAGGGGTTATCAAAAAGGTTTAATGTTTGAAGACGTATATTCTCCTGTAGCTAAATTAAATACCTTAAGAATTTTTTTTTGCAATTAGTGTAAATTTTCACTTGGTTGTTTATTAATTGGATGCATGTAGTACCTTCTTATATGATGAAGTTAAAGAAAATGTATTTTTGTATTTACCCAAAAATCATAGTTTGCCAAGAGGGAAAGAGTGGAAATTGAAACAGGCTATATATATGGGTTAAAAAGGGCATAATAAAAGGTTTAGAATTTTATGTGTTTTCAAAATTTTGTAAAATCTCAAAATAATCATTATTTGTATTTGAAATTTTCGAATAATTGTAAAATTTATGTATTGATATGTTGATAATTTGATTCTTGCAGTGTCTGATAGTAAACCAATACAGTGGAACCCGGTTATAAGAGATTCGCGCGTACATTGGACGAAACATATTTCACTACAGTAAATTCGGACTTCCATGTAAGAGACAAGGTAATTTTTCGCGCAAATTCAATGATATCCCGCATGTGCGTCAGCATAACTCTGTGCAGCCTAGGCACTGTAGAGCCTCACTGGAACCATCGAGACGCGTGTGTAGAAAATGTGTACTAGTAGTTTAGTAGCCAGGGATACAAATATGGCCAATCCGGGAAAAAGATAACGAAGTTTTTTCCTAATTTGTTCGTAATGTTTTCGAAGGTACTGAATACGAATTTCAACTTAGCCACCTTGTAAAACGTGCGTTTTGAGAAAAGTTAAAGAAAACTTTATTTAGTTATGAAATGTGTTCTATAAGCTTTGACGCATTAACCAGATTATTTTTATTAATATTAACTTTTGAGTTGTCAGGTGTGCTGTAGATTTTGCTGGTACAATATTGTATCTATTGGTTCTTACACTGTCTGATTCTTAAATATTTCTCTCATTTAATTAAAAAATAAATTTTCAACAGGGGTAGATGATATACCCGAATTTAAAGTAAAATCTTCCTCTCGCGTTATATTAAATCCATTTGCTCATATTTTCAATAGCTCTTTGTCAGAAGGCATGTTTCCTGACATATTTAAGAAGGCTAAAGTGAAATCATTACATAAGAAAGGAAATAAAAGATGTTGGAAACTATCGACCCATATCACTATAGCCTACTTTCTCAAAAACCTGGAAACACACTACTATAAGAGACCTTTAGACTTCTTATCGCATAATAATATTCTCTCAAACGATCTGCACGATTTCAAGAACTAACTGCGCCATATTTTCTTTTCTAAATGATGTAACCTATTCTCTTGACCGTGGAGATAATCCGCGAGGTATTTTTCTTGTTTTATCGAAAGCATTCGATGTAATCGACCACGAAATTATTCTCTCAAATCTGCACTCATGCGATATTCGTGAATTGGCACATCATTGGCTAACTTCCTACTTGAAAGATATGCATCAGCAAGTTGAAATTTCCCGTGTTAAAAATGATGTAAGTCAACATTATCTTTCAGAAACAAAGCTACTTGCGGTGTTCCTCGAGGTTCAATTTTAGACCCTAACCTCTTTTTTTGTACGTAAATGTCATCCACCACGCCCGATTGCAAAGTGGTTCTCTTTGCTGATGACACACATTACTATGTAAACATGTCAATGCGCAAAAAGTTCTAACCTCTCGTCCTGGTTTCATTCAAATCGTCTCATCGTTAATACATCAGTATTAACAGTATCCATGTCAGTTCGCAATAGTGCAACGAAATCTCTTCCTTCTACATCCCGCCGTCGAAGTGAGTTGGTCCACGTTCATACGATGGGTTACAGAGAAGGCTGTGAAGTATTCCTTTCTTGTACTTTTCTTTTCTCCTATTTTCCTAGTTTTTCACTTTTATCTTCTCTACTGACATTCTCTGTGTGCTGAACACTCACCCGTGTGTTTGCCGTGCATGGCGACCCATGTCGGAGGGAATGGGTGTCCTGGTGAGTTGAGGGACCTATGTAACCCCTGGGGGATTTGTTTTTATGTGACTTTCAATATGCTTACTTTGACCTCGGCCTCTTCTAGTCGGGCGATCGGAGATTAACCCACCGTCGATCAATTGGTTCGGACTAGGTCTCTCACTGAACTCCAGGGTGATGGGGGACGCGCAGAGGTGACCTCCCGGCTTGTCGGCGGCGTTGGTGTAAACCTCTGCGTGCCCCTGCTATATCCCCTTGTCAACCCTGACACCCCAGTGGGGTGTTCCCTTGTTGGACTCCGTGGTGGATGGGGACCACGGGGATGAAATAAAATTCATTCGCATGGAAATGAAGCTCTAAGAAGAGGCGATTTGTCGGTGAAACTCGATTTGAACAGTTGCGGGGATAGCGACAGTCCGACAAAGCCTCGCTTCCTTTTGATGAAATATGTCGAGGAAGGTAAGACATTTAAGTCAGTCAGTGCGGTTCGTCTTGCAAAAGCAATCGACGACAAAATTGGAAAACTTCAGTCTGTCGTGCGCCAGCGGAATGGTGAAATTCTGCTGGAGGCACGTACAGAAAAGCAGATTAGTATTATGGCGCTGAAAGAAATTTTAAACCTTAAAATCAAAGTTTGCTCTCACCCCAGCCTTAACTTGTGCAAGAGAATCGTCAACCACGATGACTGCACAAGAAGCCGATGAAGATCTTAATGCTTTTTTTGAACCTGAAGGCGTGGTTAACGTCCACAGAATAAAGAGGGAGGTGCAAGGAAAGTTCGTCCCCACCTCCACACTGATTCTGACGTTTGATCGACCTTCACTTCCGGAATCCATATCTTGTGGTTATTATACCCTTCGTATCTGCCAATATGTGCCGAATCCTCTGAGGTGCTTCAAGTACCACAGGTTCGGTCACATTTGATCGGTGCAAATCATCATGCGATGAATGTGTAAATTGCGGCAAGCCATCTCACGAGTCGTCACCTTGCTCGTCGACTCCGTGCTGTGTTAATTGTAAGGAGTCCCCCATCCAATTCTAACACATGCACGAAATATCTAATGTGGAAAGAGATCTAAAGGTCCGAGTTACGGATAGGATGTCTTTCCCTGAGGCTAGGCGTCGCTACATCATTAAACACGCAGTGAATATACTTAAATATTTTACATCAGCGGCAAACACTTCAAAACCACCTACAGATTCCTTTGGCTGTCAGGTGGATTTAGAATAAAGAAACCACAGATGTGTGACTATGGAGTACAGACTTCCATTGACGATCCTATTTCCATCAAAGAGGCAATAATGGGGTGTAGAATTACTTTAAATTAAGAAAGTCAACGCCTACCTCAACATCGACACCATCACCTACCACGTTCTTCAAGAAACCGAAGGCTGCCGATCAACGGTCCCTATGACGACTATCTTGAGGTCGTCCTCGGCAGAGGACTCACTCCCCAAAGTCCCGCAGAGCTGACTCTTTAAAGTCAGACTCTTATGTTGGATCAACTTGCCTTAGTCGCCGACGTAATTCACGCTCAAGGAGCAGAAATAGTGGACTTCTTATGCCCGAAAGTGATCATTCCAGCAGTGATCACGGCGATTCTCCCTGGGAGGGGACCACAGCATGGTCTGGCTTTATAGTCGTCAACAGAAAAAAACCTCGTCGAAAAAGGAGCGAATAAATATCAAAACATGGTTCTTCTTTCTTGGAATTTGAATGGCATTCATGTCCGTTCAGAAGACCTAAAGCTCTTATTGTCCCGTCGTGCTCCTCAATTAGTTTGTCTTCAGGAAGCGCATCTCTTACCAAAACAATCTTTCTCTCGTGGATCCGCGTGTTATAGGGCGGATTTAGAAGACGGCCTACGTGTTCACCGTGGCGTCGCTGTGCTCGTAGACGCTTCATTCTATGCGAAAGAATCCTAAACCAGCGTCTTTCAGACCTTATGTATGAGAGTGAGCCTACCGTCCTTTACGGTATGTAATATTTATATCCCCCCGGGCAGTCATTCACGGGTAGTCATCTTGCTGGTCTGATGGACTAGTTACCTTCCCCATTTCTCATCGTCGGGGACTTCAATTCCCTTAGTCCGATCTGGTGTACTTCACACAACTGCCTAAAAGGTGATATAATTGAAAAACTTTTAGATAGTCGGGATATAGCGCTTCTCAACACAGGCCACTCCATCCACTTCTGTAAAGCTTCCCGGTCTTTCTCGGTGCTTGATTTAGCCATCTTCAGTTCCTCTTTTTCCCCAATCTTAGACTGGACAGATCTTGACGATCTGTATGTTAGTGACCACTACCCGATTCTTATACATTTGAATGTTTTTGCCCCAAGGTCTCTCGCCCCTCTGTGGATATTGAAAAAAAACAGTCTGGGATGTGTTTAAACGCATCATTGCGATGAGCCTTTCGTCGATGTGGATGCTATGTCATCCCATTTCAATTACGCGGTTCTCGAAGCCGCCGATGTTGCCATCCTTAAATCATCATGTAATCCAAGGCATTGGCCAGTTCCGTGATGGAATTCGGATTGCGCAAAGGTGGTCAGCGGTACAAAGAAAGCTTTAGCGTGGCTTAACAAGTATCCCACTGTTGAAAATCTCATTGAGATTAAAAGGTGCAGAGCCACAGCAAAACGATCTCTTCGATAAAATAAGTCATCCTCCTGGAAAGCTTTCATTTCATCTCTTAGAAGCCGTACTCCATCAGTCGAATAGCAAAAAGTTCGCAATATTCAAGGTTCGTTCTCTTTTTCCATCCCCGGTCTAATTGTAATTGGACAGCTTCAAATATCTCCCGAAGTCATCGCTGAGGAACTAGCATGGCACTATGAAAGAGTCTTTTACTCATTTGTTGTCCATCGTTTCTGCAACAGAAAGCTTGTGCAAAAAAGTGTTTCTTGGATTTTTCCAGTTGCAGAGGAGAGGAATATTACATTACTTTCTCAGTGACGGAACTAATATCTTCCCTTGCGTCTTCGAAAGATACAGCCCCTGGTCTTGACCAAATACAGAACACGCTGCTGAAACATCTTCCGGAGATAGGTATGGAATTGCTTCTGAACTTATTTAGCTCTATTTGTAATTAGCCGTAACCAATGGTCTGGAGCCATAATTATTCGTCTTGCGAAGGAGGGAAAAGATCGTTCTAATTCGTCGCACTTTCGACCAATTTCTCTGATAAGCATTGTTAGAAAGTGTGATCAACTGTGATCTTGTTTGGTCTCTGGAACCGCTAAACCTTCCGACCAACATCCAATGTGGTTTCAGAAAGCAGCGGTCAACGCTGGATCACCTTGTGTTGTCATCCACCATATCTTCAGTGTTTCTATTGAGAGAACACCTTGTGGCCATCTTCTTTGACTTGGAAATTCATATGACACCACTTGGCGGTATGGAATCCTACGCACATTGCACTCATGGGGATTCCGAGGTAGTCTTCCTCTGTTCCTGGAGAACTTCTTGTCTCAACGGTCTTTCCGCATTCACTTCGGTAATTTGTCATTTAGTTATCCTTTTGAGAACGTTGTCCCACGTGTCTCAATCAAATTGCTCACCCTCTTTGCTATAGCCATAAATAGCATTGCGTCTGTGGTTCGAGATCCGGTGCGTGCGTCTCTCTTCGTTGACGACTTCACCATCTATTGTTCGTCCAGCAGCATCTCGGTCATAGAGAGGCAACTGCAATGGGTTTTAAACAGTTTTTACGATTGGAGCATGTCTACCGTTTTCAGCTTTTGTGTGCCCATGAGATGCTGTATGCATTTCTGTAGGATATACATAGCCCACAATGATCCAGATCTTTTTCTTGGGAGCCAACGTCTTCCTTTCATTGACTCCAGAAATATTATGGTTCTCATATTCGACCGCACACTAACTTGGCGCAATCACATACGAAAAGTATGAGCCCGTTGTAATAAACCCGTGAACCTCCTTCGCTGCCTAAGCGCATCATCATGGGGTGCAGACCGCTCTTGTCTTCGTCTGTGTTGAAGTCTTGTTCGGTCTGTATTAGATTATGGCAGTATTGTATAACCTCCGCTGCAACATTGACACTCTGGCTGCTGAACAGTATCCATCATGCAGGAGTTCGCATTGCACACCTTCCGCATCAGTCAAATAGAATGCTTGTCAGTAGACGCTGGGGAACCATCCCTCAGCAGAAGACGCGGTATTCTACTTGGATCTTAGGGAGTGAAACTGATGGGGATTTCAGATCACCTCACTCGCCATCACATCCATTCTCCGATATTTTTCATCTTTCACTGCAAGACCTTTGTTACCCCGCCCAGCTGGTGTCCGTTTTAAACTTCTGCTGGAGGAAAATGGCATATTACCTCCCCCAGTGAAACACCCACACGTATCTCATCCCACCTTGGACCTTCATGAAACCAATCATTGAATTTCGGCTGTTTCAACTTTTAATGCAGGACTTACCTGCTGCTGTGTACCAGCAGCTCTTCGGAGAACTGAAAACTTTCTATTTGGATTATACGTGTACACTGATGGCTCATTATGAATGATTCCATTGATGCTGCATCCCACTGCCATAGTGCCACCCGTTATTTTCTCCTTCATTCCTTTTGCAGCGTGTACACTGCGGAGAAATATGCAATCCTTGAAGTACTGAAGTTCATTTAGCGATCTTCAATACGGAGTGTTGTTCTATGCAGTGATTTTATTAAGTGTTCTGTGGTCAGTGTCTTCATTGTAGACTTCTGACATCCCGACACTGACTATCCAGAATGTAATAAGCCGTCTAGTAGTTCAAAATTTTGAAATAGTCCTTTGTTGGGTTCCTGGGAATTATGTGTAATGAAGAAACTGATGAGGCATCGAAGCGGGGAACACACAAGGCAGTCCTTGATATTTTAACCATTTGTACGTCAGATTCAAAGATTGCCAGAAGAACGTCTATTCTTAAGAAATGGCAAGCCGAATGGCAAAATTGTGCCTTCAAGCTGAGGAAGGTAAAAGACTCCATTAAGACTTGGGTGTCATCATCCCGTGTGAACAGACGTGAAGAAGTAATCCTTACACGCCTTCGCATTGGTCACTGCTATCTTACCCATGGTCATCTCTTCTGCAGTGAACCTCTCCCTCTCTGTGAGACTTGCAACACAACACTTACCGCGGAACACTTTCTTTTGGAATGTCTCAAATATAGTACCAGCCGACGGAGACAATCTACTCAAGAGTTTCGACGTTTTACTTGGGCAAAATGAACCGATTTTGATACGCCTCGATCAAAGATTAGATTCCTCGAGGATTGTGGCCATTGGTACAGTATTTGATCTTTATTTGTACGTCATTACAGAAATCCATTAACGAATCGGGGCTCCTCCCACAAGTTCTCGGAAGGGTTTGAATTTAAATCCCTTTTTCCTTTTCGTTAAATTTACTTTTCTCTCTTTAAATTTACATCTTTATTTTTTTGGTTTTATATAGTTTTAGGAAACTTGTCTCTTTTCCCGTCTTTTTATGTTTGGTCATATGGTATTTCAGAAGGGTTTTTAGTGGGTATGGTCGAGTGATTCGGCGAGTCCCCCACACGGGGAGAGTAATGTTGGCTCCCCTTAGTGCGTAACAGTATTTTCCCTTTCTGTACAAACGTTTTAGGGCTCTAATGACCGCGATGTCGGCGGGCTGTAAAGCCCCAATAGAAAAAATTTCTTCTGTAACCGCCCCAGTGTCGTTACAATGAGGTCTGTGCTAAAGGCTGTATTTATCCGTCTTAAGTCAGTGGAATGACAAGCTTTGTTTTATTTATATTTGTGATAAGTGTTTTTTTTAATTACCGCTTTATTGTAGAAATATTTATAAATTACTGATAATTTCCTTTGTACCTGCTAGGAAGTTTGTTTTTCAATTGTTAAAGTAATTTTACGTGCATGTTAATATTGTGCAATCATGGAAAATTAATCTATTGGTATGGGAAAATCAGGGAATTTTGAGATGTATCGCTACCTTCCGTGAATACTCTTTCCTGGTGGCGTTAAAACGCGGCGTCGGCTAGTCCCGTGTGAAAAAGCCTTCAAGTTTACCTCAGCGTGTTTACTTTCTTTTGTTTTTTTTGGACTTGCTATGTTGACTTTCTAGTCTTGGTCATGATATCTTCTGTATCAGTCATTGACAATACGATGATTTCAAATGAAAACGTCAGAACAGAAACGGCAAAGGTGTTAATAGCTTGGAAGATGTGCTTACTATTTCAGTAAGTTTGAAAAAAACATTCACTCTCTTGCTGTACTGTTTTAAGTGAAATAGTAAAACTGGAATGATCTATTTTCGTGGAATAATCTATTTTCGTGGAATGATCTATTTTCGTGGATAGAACCTAAGCATTTATAAAATTCACCATTGCACAAAGCTTTTATAGGTCCCCTTGCTGAGATTCGAATCCAATTATCTAAAGTTTGTCTCCATGCATATTAACAATTTTGCATTTTTCCACACCCAGTTATACTGTTATCACGTGAGCATTGCACGACCCTGGATCTATCCCACAAGCGAATCGTATGACGGAGGATATAGGGACCGTGCATGAAACTTGTGGCGTCGCGAAAACTATCTCAGAGTTTGCAGCGGTGATTTTTGGCAAAACGGACCCGATAAGTTCCTTCCGAGCGTTTCCGTGTAGTACGAACGAAATAACCGAGAGTGCGTATGTTTTTATTGTCTTGAATAGTAATTTTAATTGTGAAAGCCTTCATGAATTTATAATAAAGTCATAAATTAAATCGAATATTTGAGTTTAAATGAAGAATTATTTTGTGAAGTACTTAAATGTTATAATAATAAATTTGTTGTCAGAAAAGCTGTTACAATCTGCGCTTGATCTCGTGGCGAACAATGAACTAATTTACACTGGAAGGAAGCAAAGGACCATCCCATCAATTCCGATCCAGGACCCTTAGGCAGAGGTGGATTGAAAATTGTACACTCTTAAGAGTAAAATGAACAAAATACCAAGAAATTTGTATTTAATTGAACACAAAAGTGTTATTTCACAAGTACATAGTATTTTTTCATTTTATTTACTATACACATTACCCTGTACCTGAGCTCTTGGCTATTATCACGGTTTTATTTGATTTTTTCTCTGTCCTTTCCTACGTCGTCGACCTCGTTCTCTTGCTTTCCTATCATGAACTCATTCGGGCCTCACGTCGCAAACTCATACTTTGTGCCACAAATTCTTCCAAGACGTAATTATATTCGTTTTCAATATATTTTTCCCAGTTCTTGAGTCCAAATTCGCCTTCCTTTTTATTCTACGAGAACCACTTCCCTCGCTCTTCCCCGTTTATTAGTAGTCGTACATAATGTGTTCTACACTGTCTTCTCCTTTGCCACATACATTTGTCAGTCTTTGATAGTTTTCTTCCATAATGATACTTATTCATATCCCCATGCCCTGTCAATATCTCTAGCATGCTTCTATTTGGTGCGAGCCATCGTCTATTCCTATTTACACGATACCCGTTTAATAGAGTTCCATAGGTCCCTTCCTTCTGTTGCTTGCTCCCGTCGGATCTGCCAACATTCCACTTATTTCCTTGTTATGACGTTCTGCCACCGTTTAGTTGTCTGTCCAATTCTAACTCCACTTATATCTCCTTCCTATTCCTTACGTGGTATCTTAAGGCCATTTTAACAACTTCCAAATTAATAGGGAGAATTCCTAGAACAGCCTGAAGAATTTTTGTGGATACACTTCTATAGCACTCGCTCCAATGAAGTGTGCGAAGTCCTTGTGCTGCTCTCAGCTTGCGCTCATTATTCCGTAGCGTAGATCTTCCATGCCACGCACTTGTACAATATGTCGTCATAGGAACCAGTGCCCCCTTATAGGTCTTATTTATATTCTTTCTCTCCGTGTTATATTTTCCCAGTCCTGCTCTTGTGATACCGCAATAGAATTTTCTCACTTCTCTTAAATGTTTTTATGTGCTGTGTGAAAGTTAACTTTTCATCTATTAGAACTCCCAGATACTTGACTGTTTCTACTATTTTCAGCTGCCAACCTGATGTCTTAATTATGGGGTTTCGTCAACTTTTCCCTGCACGTTTCATTCCGAAAACATTCCTTTTTTCTGCTCTGAAATATGTAGTTTTTGTCTCGCACTGAGCTTAATAAATTTTTCTAGTTTCGTACATTCTATCCAACTCTTTTCGGCTTTTTCCTTCCACCAGCAAAACTACATCATCCTCATATGCAATTAAACATTATTCCTCACTATTCATTTCCATAATTATCTTATTCAGTACAACATTCCATTATTCTGAACCTATCCGTAAGACTACAATTTTATCTTTAAAATAAGGCTCTTTTGTAGTCTATCATATCTTCGATTGCATAACACTTTTTCCTGTTTATCTACTCTAGCAAGTTGTTAACGGCATTCTCTGTGCCTCTACCTTGGATAAACCCAAACTGACGATCGCTCATTTTCTCCCTGAATGCTGCGGTTACTCTCTCGCCTATTATCTTGTTGAGCATCTTTCCCATCACAGGTAGCAAACATATCGTTCTATAAGATTCTGGTTTTGTGCAATCTCTCCTGTCTCCTTTGAGGAAGAACTTTATCTCCGCTACTTTCCATGCTCTGGAGAAATAGCCATATTTCAAGCACGTATTGAATAAATTCACCATTTTACACACACACACACACACACACACATATATATATATATATATATATATATATATATATATATATATATATATATATATATATATATATATATATATATATACCCTCTGAACAATAAGATCCGCACTCGTCTTCTCGCAATAGCGCATGACGATATGTGTTGGATGCCACCAACAATCGTGAAATACCTCAACCTGATGACCAATCAAGCAGTGCAGTGTTGAGTGGGTGCGTCAACCGCACGGGAAGCCGGCCTGGCCTCGATCTCAGAACGACTTCCGGTTGATGACGTCACTAACGCCGGTTCGACTGGTGGTGCCTTCCTCCCACTAGCTATGCTGCCTGGATGCCCTCCGGAGCGTCGTGGACCTAAACCATCATGGTTCAATTTCAATGGCGGTCCTCGGTTTCTCGGAAGAGCCCACCGAGTGGACATATTTTTCGTACGAATTTTGTCGCGTCTCGGATTTAGAATTCGCTGCCGAAAATGCTAGCCAAAGACTGATGAATTAGTTCCGGAAAATAGCGAACTCGGAAATCTCATCTGACATCATGAGCTAGTCAGATAATTTCTAAAATAAGACTGAGTCGTGGCTCTGCTCACAAAAAATGTACAAGTCTTCACTTCGCGCGGAAAAAAATCTCGTGTCTCTGATCTCGAATTTTCATTTGCCAATCCTTAAATGGACTTCATCCCTTCATACACCTCTTTTTCCACTTCCCAGGTCTTCCAATTTTTAACTTCACGTGACGAAAAACTTCCAATGCCACAACTGTTCCCCCTCCTGTGCCTAAATTCTGATTGGGAATTTTGAGTAATTTTGAATTATTTTTAACCGGTCTTTTGCAACGTTTTTTCTTAACAGGTCGTCACTTGTTCCTTCCCCCTGCGTGTCCTCGCTTATACGGCCGGGGTGGGTCNTACTTGCAATTTCTAAACAGCAATAAATTTTCTCTTCAACAAAAAGCTCATCGCGGGTCACTGTACCTCGCCAGATGTGAATGTCTCCTTTGCCACATTTCTCAACGGTGGACTTTTAAATTTTAAGAGAGTAGGAAGACTTTCCTCCCCCGCTCCATCGCTCGTTCTCCGAATTTAAAAAGCCCGAACGAGGATGATTTCTTCATTGTAATCACGAAATTATTCAAATCTGTCAATTGCACCCACCAAGTTTGAGAAATTTCTTAAACTTTTTTGAATTGAAAAAAAAACGTGCCAATAAATTTCTTAACGAACAATAATTTATGAGTTTGAATACTGAAGCCTCTGCTTTTTTTATTTTATTTATTTATTTTTTGCTCTGAATTCTCGTAGTCTACCGCCTATTCTTTTTACCCTTCGTTTTATCTATTTATTTTTCTTACATTCTTAAGTTTAATTACCCGCAGTACTTCCTGAATTTCCTATTCTTGATTTTCCCCTTTTTACCCCATATTTACTTAATTTCTCTTTTGTCCGTTCACTTAATTAATTGCACTCGTTACGCCCTTTGACCTAAATTCTCACCATACCTCCCCTTCTGAATGATATTAAATCAGTTACTTTAAAACTCTCGTATTAATCAACTCCATCTCCTTTTTCAACTTTAAAGCTAAATAGTAGTGGAAGAACCCAGACGTTTTGCTTACTTATTATACCTGGGGTGCTTCAGACTACAACAAAAATATATAGTGGGTCACTTGCCGACGTTTCTAGAATACGTGGGTGCCTGACTATTTTAATGACGTATTAATTATTCTCGACGATTCCCTCTCCAATTTCCCTTGGACGTTGATCTTTACTAATTAATTAAACACAAATTACAACTATCACTCAGTTTCACTACCATATCTCCATTGCGCCACGATATACAAATATTTTCCTGTGAAGACAATCCTTTTTCTCCGAAATATACTTTGCGAGACTACGATTGTTAATATTATTTTAACTCTCTTGAAAGTTTCTTCAAATTAACTCATTTTTTAACCCTCCTAACCAATTTACAATATTAATCTCCCTTGTCGTTGTAGAATATGGCTTCCTGATTTTAACTTTTTCTTTTTGTCCGTTTTGATTCTTCAATTTAACAAACCCTTTTTTCGCACACTTTTTAACTACATGAATCACAGAAAATCACATTTCAATAAATTTGTTTACCTTAATTTATACTCGCTCTTAAATTTCAATTTTTTTCGCTCAATTCAAATTTGTGACACGCCCTTTTCTTGTCTTACACCCTCTTTCTTTGGGTCTCCCCCCTCCTTCGTTGCTGTTGGTCCCTATGTTTAGAACGTTCCATTATTACCAGGTTTGACGTTGGAGTCATTCATGCCGTCTCCGGCACTTTGTTTACATTTCGGCTAACGTGAGGTTCATTCATGAACTAATCCCACTTATTCTGTAATACCCTAATACATTTACTAACACTTCATCGTTTAAGTCATTTCAAACATTAAATTCCACTAATATAATTTTTAACCAATTTCATAAATCAACATTAGTAAAAGACATTACTTAATTTAACACATGATTATATTTTATCTCACTTATTTAATTCAACACTTAATTATAACTCACGTTATTCTATGCATATGGCAAATTCTAATATATTTTTTTCTAGCTAGATAACCTTTTTAAATTATTATTTTCAAAATTAAATTCTTATTTTTGTTATTTTAATTACTCCATTTGCTAGCATGAAATTCGTAATGATTTCATTCGAGAAGCACCACCTCGCCTGCTCGATATGACAGTCGCCGGTCTTTCCACTGTCTCTAAGTAATTAATCTTTCATACTTTTAATTAACAATGCTATTAACTTAATCTCTACGGTCCCTAAGCAAGGAATATTTATTTATTCCCTTAACATTGCCCCAGCCACGCAACGTTATATGACAACCTCTATAGCTCGCTGTCTCTAGCTAAGTAGCATTAATTAATTAATTAAATCAAACATATTTCTTCTACCCTACCTACTTTAAGCATGAAATATCGATTGATTTCATTAATCCTTCGCACAATTACGTGACAGACCGCCGTATTAATGCTGCTGTCCCCGGCTAATTAAACCGTAATTAACTAATTGATTAAATACGATATTACCTCTTTACTTTTAGCAAGGACTATTCATTTACGCTTTGACTTCGCCCCAACTGCGCAAAAGTCACATGACATGCCTCCATAGCTCGCTATCTCTGGCAAATTAATCAGAAATAAATAAATAAAACCCATAATTAATTAAATAAACATTAGTAAACATACATTATTAACCCTATCTACTCTAAGCATGGAATATCAATTTGTTCCATTAAGTTTGCTCCAACCTCGCAAAATTACGTGAACGCCTCCGATATTTCGCGTATCCCCGGCTAATTAGCCTTATTTTAATTAATTAAATAGTCTAAAATATTCCTATCTACGCTACGCATGGGCTATTTACCATCCCATTAATTATGCTCCTGATCCATCGCACAATTACGTGACAGCCTGCCGTATTAATGTTACTGTACCCGGCTAATTGAAGCCGTAATTAATTAATTAAATATATAAGTAAAATATCCTAACCCTATATATTCTACGCATGGGGTATTTAACATCCCATCTGGTAAGCTCCTACCTCGCTTTTCCAGCGTGACGATCTACCATTTTCCTATCGTCCCCGGCTAATTAGCCTTATTTTAATTAATTATCTTAAACATAAACGTCTCCGCCGGTTCTACGCGCACTGGCCCAATGACCTACATTCGCGCGACCTCTTCCGGGTTCTTCTTCGCGACCGAGGATACCTCCACCCCTCCACCGTCGCCTTTCACTTTCCCCCCGCGCCGCCACAGCGTACGCTGTCGAAGGTTACCTGTAGCTGCTCTTCCCTTTCTCTCAACAGCATGCGCCCCAGCGTGTCGCGTGCTCTGTAGCGAAGCGACCACCGCCGCCGTTGCCCCCTGCAAGCGGCTAGCGCGCCTCCAACCGTTCGCCGATTTTCCGACCAGCATCCTACACCAGCGCCGGCGCGCCCGCTTCCTCGAAATTCCTTTCCTGCGCTTGTTCCTGGAAACCATCCCTCCTACACCGTCACCTGGGTACGGCATGTAGCGAATTTTCGCAAAACTTACGTAGCGTAAGCCTACGTTCCCTCCATATCTGAGCGCTACGCTAGCCGTCCTCGGCTCCTTACAATGTAATAGTTTCCAATTAGTAATACCAGTCTTAAGCTAATTAATTATACTACTTTAATGATTATTAAATCCATTAAACATTTTCGTCTCTATGAAATGGCTTCAGGCTTCTAAAATTGTATTGACCTTTTATCATTCCCTCTCTATCCTGCAGCTCAACAACATTCGCATTAGGAATACGAACAATGGTAAATGGGCCTTCATACAATAGAAAAAACTTGTGGTAGAGTTTTTCCTTCATATTTGAGGGTTTTGGAACTCGCAGCAAAACTTCTTGCCCTTCTTAAAACTGATATGATTTTGCTTTGAAATACTTACGCCGTCTTCGGCCAGCCATTTCTAAATTCCTTTTAACGACTTGCAATCGTTCTGACTCCCCCTCCCCTTCTCGATCTGAATTTAAAATGGAGGTTAATTCGGGAAAGTACTTTGGCGGTTTTTCACCCCATTGTACCTCATACGCGGATTTCCCCGTACTTTCATGAGTGACTTTATTTAACCACTCGTTTATTTTAGGAATTAAGTCTATCCACTTAGTGTGGTGGTCATGGCAATAGGTTCGTATCAACCTCGATAACTCTCTCATTATCCTTTCTGTGGGGTTTGATTGCGGAGATCGAATGCTGGAAAACACGGTCCGCATTCCCATCTCTTCGATTCCATGAACCCAACCTTCGCTACGGAACTGACTTCCGTTGTCACTGAGGACAATTTTAGCTACGCCACAGATCCTGATGTAATATTTCATGCATTTTAAACATGCTGAAGACGTGAGTTTTATAATCGGGTAAATTTTAACGAATTTTGAAAAAATGTCTACAATGACAAAAATTAATTTGTTTCCCCTTCTTGTTCTTGGCAGAGGGCCGTACAAATCCACACTAATCATTTCGTTTTTGCTTTGGGGAATTATGTTCTGCATTTCTCCTTGAAATGACCGATTCGGGAATTTAGACTTCTGACACAATTCACAACAAGCAATGACTTTCCTGGCCTCTTTAGTCATGTTGTTCCAGTATCCTACTTCTTGAATGATTTTAAGAACTTTGGCTAACCCAACATGCCCGTACTTCTCATGTAAGTGTGTGATCAAATTTTTGCGTATTTCCTTGGGAATCCACGCTTTTGTCTCCGCGCGACCCCCTCTCCACTTCATGTACACTAAGCCCTCATTTAACACGTATTTTTCCTGTGTTCTTTGACAGCGAGCGTACCCCTCGTCACTTTCCACCATCTCCCCCTCTTTAAACCTCATCAGGTTTATCTCCGGGTCGCGTCGTTGCCCTAGCCTGACGGTGTACGTTGGAGAGCATAGGAATCGCCTCGACATGGACATTGAGTGCGGACAGTTGCACTATTCGCGGAAACACATCTCTACGCTCTACGCCCGGTTCCTCGCCGACTGCGCCAACGTACGCGCTCAACGCTCTAGCGGCCCCGGCCTTCGCCGTGCTCTCGGTAACCAAGCTGGATATTTTAAACTCGTTCCTTTTCTCCGGCCTCTCTCTAGCATCACCACTCCTGCTAAGATAATCAGGAACAAGATTATCCCTACCGGCCACGTGCTCGATGGTAAAATTGAACTGCTGAATCCACAACACATACCGCAACAACTTATTGTTGATATGTGCGTGTTTCAGAAATATGAGTGCCTTGTGATCCGTGCGTATCTTAAAGTGCCTGCCCATCAGGTAGTCGCGGTACTTTTGAAGACCAAATACAATCGCCGTAGTCTCCTTGAGCGTAACGGACATTCTACACTCGCATTTGTTAAACGTCCTACTGGCGACTGCAATGATTCATTCCATCCCTGTCTCTTCTTCAACCTGAAGTAGTGTCGCGCTCACTCCATAATCACTTGCATCCGTTTGGAGGATAAATGTTTTATCAAAATCCGGATGAGATAACGCAATGGCGTGCGCGAAAACTTCTTTGATGTTGTTGAAGGTGGTGTTTTCTTCTTCCCCCCATTTCCATCTTTGATTTTTTTAAGCAAATTAAACATGGGTCTCATGGCGACCGCAAATCCCTGATAGAACCTGCTGTAATATGATACGACACCAATAAATCCCCGAAGCTGCCTAATGTTTTTGGGTAGTGGTATCTTTTCAATTTCCTTAATTGTTTCTGGAGAAATTTTGACTCCCGAAGTGTTAACAGAATACCCCAAAAATTGAATTTCTTGTGTGCAAAATTTAGACTTTTCTAAATTTAAAATAACATTATTCTCCTGGAAAATTTTAAATAATTGGTCCAAAATATTAAGGTGCGTTTCAAAGTCTTCCGTGTGAATTAATAAATAGTCGACATATTTCGTGATGTTATTCTCGAATTTGTTTCCAATGATTCTATCTAAACATTTGATTAGTCCTGCACCACTGGACTTCAAGCCAAAAGGGCACCTTTGAAAGACATACGTAATCCCTTCAAAGGAAAAAGCTGTATACTTTTGGTGTTCCTTCTTAATTTTCATTTGATGGTATGACGCTCTTAAATCCACTATGGAAAAGAATTTTGTTCTTTTGAACCGAGTTAATGCTTG
Organism: Laupala kohalensis; assembly: GCA_002313205.1. Taxonomy (NCBI): domain Eukaryota; kingdom Metazoa; phylum Arthropoda; class Insecta; order Orthoptera; family Trigonidiidae; genus Laupala; species Laupala kohalensis. The sequence goes on along the minus strand of NNCF01126399.1, from coordinate 78,276 downwards.
ATCTATTTTTATGGGAGCTTCCCTATCCGGAACAGACCTGGCGTTAATCTCTCTTGCGTCGAGACATATTCTTACTTCTTTGTTTTTTTTATTACAACTACTATTGGATTTAAGAATGGCGAGCTTTGCTTTTTTATCACGCCCTCACGAACTAACTTAATCAAGTTCTCTTGAACCTGGTTTCTATAAGCCACAGGTACAGGATATACCCTTTTCTTGAAAGGGGTTTCGTCCGTAACGTGTATTTCGAACTCAAAGTTTCTAATAGGTTCCGAATTTGGTTGGAATACTAACCAATTATCCCGTAGCAGAGCTTTTATTGCACTCCTCTGTCCATCCGAGAGGTTCCGACACTCATCCACCTTCACCTCAGGGCTTATTTCAAGATTTAATGAATTAATCAATTGATCATTTACGACCTCACTATTGTCTTCAACGAACTCTCTTAAATTAACTACAATATCATCAAAACACACTACATCATCCTTTAAATTAATAGTAACCTTATTAGTTTTGATGGAGGTGAAACTTCCAAGAAAATTTTGAATGAAACGAGAGTACATGTTGGGTGGGAAGCTTGCCAAATATTTGATGGATTCAGTATAGCCAGATGTTTCTAATGTTACAGCTTCAACGACTGAGCGAAAAATGCTCCAACAAATATAGATCTTACTCTTCAGATGAACACAAAGTCAAGGATTGTAAATAAACTACCCTTAAAGAAATGAAATTTTTTAAAAGAAATATGCAACAAATCATAAGACTTCTGACTATAATACGTACATGTATTGAGCCTTGTTACGAAAGTGACTGAGAAATTATACATTTTTAATACTTTTTAATGATTAACAATGAACATGTTGATAACCTAAGAGTGATTAAATGTGATAATATAAATACACTCAACGAAATTTCAGTGAACAATAAAATGTTTGTACTTGTACTGAACATCAGAAGGATGTTTACCGACTTCTCTTGGTGTATCATCAAACGGTAGATGAGAGTTCCAGTTTCATAAAATGCTCAGAAACTGGTGACTTAGTTAATGAAATTTATATTAATAATTACTGTGTATATTATAATAACTAAATTAACATAGCTGACAGGGTAGTTATGTACATTGCGATGCACGTTTGGTCTCCCCCCCTTATGCGTGGCCCTATGCGTAGAATACGTGGTAGGTTGAATAACCCAAACTACGATCGCAACTGACGATATTACGCCCAGGATAACTCTGAGGGTAATCTTAGTGCAACAACGATATTTGCACTGGGCAGCAAATGAATACTCCCAGAATGACCATACTGACTCAAGTTGGTGGGTTTTAAATTTCAAAAATATTTTTATTTATCCAGGGCCTGAGAGTCGTCCGGCTAACTGTGTTAACACAGTTATACTAAAATACTTTTCCGCCTGCCCCATCACTTCTACTAATACTCAGACTCACCAAAATTGAACTACAGTGAAATGATTTTTTTTAAACAAATTCCAAAATCAGTGGTGCTGCTATCCTGAATACTCCTGAATAAAATATTCCCTAATAACTAACAACTGGAGTAACACACACGAATAAAATAAAATAAATTGAACATGGGAAAGATGGTTGATTGTACTACACAAAGTAATATCCAGTTAACAAAACATTTATTCAATGAAAATAATTGACTGGACTGATTGATGAAAGAACTCAAAATAAATTATATTGGTTAAACCCTAGAATTAACCACATGAAAATATCTTCCTTAAACTACTTAATTTACAATGCGTTGTAATACAAGATTCGAAAAGCTTAACACAATTGTTACCAAAAGTCCCAAGTCGCATTACTACGCCTCTCATGGGCAAAAAAGTTCCTCGCGACTCACACAGCTCGCATACCTCAACTACGTCTTTCATTTCTGGTGGTAGTAGGGAAGTAGGCGAAATTAGAATTCGGTGATTTCCTCGGGTAGTGTAGCTTGCTATAATTTAGTTTATAAGCTGACTGCTTACTCGGGAATTCTCCGAACTGATACACGAAAGTCTTTAAAAAGAATTGGGATTATTACAACGCCCTACACTCCGTGCTACGATCGCACACTTTCCCTATCAGGAAGTTCTAAAGTGTGCTTACTTTTCCTAACAACTGTGACGACTTGTCGTCGAAATGAAGGTTGATGAGCGAGAGTGCCCTTCTGTTGTCGTCGTCTTCTGCGCTGCGTGAGGAGGAAGGGGTGGCTTTTCTCTTATTGGAGGTCTTGCGTCATGGTTGTAGTGAACGAAAAGCTCACTTCTGGCAGACGCGGTGCGAAGCACCTGAGCCTCGCCGCGCGCTATTTAAATTCAGTCGAGCGTAATATTTGTTTATTCCACTTTGTATGGAGAGTACTAATTGTTCATCTCGATATAAAAAAATGACATGTCTCAGTAGGTTACTATATCTGAACATAATGGGTGTAAGTTACTCGTTGCTGGTGAACATGAGAATGGGAAATTACTACTGAAGATATCATTGTTATATAGATGTATTCATCACAATAAAAGAGACCTGATCCAGGAATTCAGATATCGTGTATTCATTTTATGAATTAAATTAATATATTCTGTCATGAACACAGAACATTAAATATTAATTCACTATATAACATTAGTGATACTTTGGAGAGTAGTCGGGAATCCCAACAACTGCTATATAATTTCCTGAAAAGATCTTTTCCTTGAATCAGCATATTAACGAGGCCAAGTGAAAGAATTGGCTCTTGTATCTTCGCGTAGTCTATGGGAATGTACGTATTACAGTGTAATTATTTACCAAAGTGTTATATCGGATCACTACTCAGTGATGTGTCATATGTGAAGATAATGCTAAACATGAAGTGAATAAATTTAAATAAATTATAGAAATTGGATGCATAATTCAATGAATGAAGTTACATATAACATTGAAATCTGTGCATGAAAGATCTTTTAGTCCGCTTATAAATCTTTTGACGGCTTTTGAACTTATTAACAATTTGAATCTCGTTCGTTACGACAACTGTTATTATTTTCTGTAGCACTTCTACGAGTCTATCATTTAACATTCATGCGCTAACATAATTTATTTAATTACTTTAGCTTTATTTAAGTATATTGAAATATTTGTAAAATTGAATAATCATTTTTTATTTGTAAACCTGGTTCTATAGTGAAGGCTTTTAAAGTTTTTTTTTGTGAAAGTGCGTGGAATTGTTTCGCACAATTAGTTTCTGTATTCTTCCATGTTCTCTTCTTTTATATTAACATGTATTCTAATTGTTCCTTCTACCTCACACTAATATTTACTTTTTTGTGTAGATTTTGAACATAATTGATAAATTGTGGTGTTATGGATCTCATAATGGACGAATAGGAAATATGCCATTAAGTTATTTAATATCTATTGATTATCCCGTTTTAAAACCCGGAGAAGAACTTTTTGTGGCTATTGATAATTTTTCTGCTCAACAGGATGGTGACCTTTCGTTTGAAAAAGGTTCAATGTATTTCTTGTATTTTCACAAATATTATACGTGCATAAATTTTCCTCCGGAATGATCGCTCATTATATTGTAGGAGATCTCATTGTTGGAGTTTCTCAAGTTGATGGTAACTGGTGGCAAGGAACGTATGGATCCAAAAGTGGTTTATTCCCAACTACCCACACTTGGCAACTCGATTCTAGAGTTTTAAAAGTAAGATTTGCATGAGAAATTTCATCTGTGATAATTTAATAAATCTGCGATTTAATTTTAATTTTTAACTCTTTTGCAGAAAAAATCATTTTCATCCATGAATTTAAGAGCTTTGGTTTTAAAGGATATGAAGGCTCAGTTAGATGAAGAAGTAGACCTCCATGCTGGGGATTTCATTATTGTTCTAGAAGTCATTGACAAAAATTGGTATAGGTATGCAATTTCCTGTATTTTTGAATACTTCTTCCCGTGTTGTCTGTACCAGCTTTTTTGCTACAAGCCTCTTAGTCGCTAAGTGAGTAAATGATAATGGTCCCGGGTTTTCTATTATATTATGTACTTTTATTTGAGCCACAAGAAAACGTATGTGACATTTAGTTTAACTTGTGGTTGAATAAATATCTCCCTCTATACCATATAAGTTAATACGTTGTCCTGCTTTTTCATACTCTTGTAAACCAAGGATCATTAAACGAGCTCACAGTTCACCAGAATTTTTTGGGTCCAGAGGACCGACAGTTTCAGTGTAGAGAGAAATTGTATATTTAAAAAATTAAGTTATGCTTGGTCCATTTACACTGCTAATTATTATTCAAGCTTCTTGAATCTGTAAAGTAATGTGTATGTGTAGCAGACAGAAATTATTTTCGTGCGTCTATACTAAACTTTGAAGAGATACCGCTAATGCGGAAGTAATGCATACTAATTGTTCTTACCCTACATTAAATTTAAGCAAAATCGTTGGAACCGTATTTCAGAAACATTCGAAAGATTACTTTGCCCTTCATGTGAAGTACCCTTTGTTTCAAAGTAAAAAAATAAAGCACGTGCATCGACAAGTGAATTATACCATAAATACGAAATGCGAATTAAATTGATTCATCTATTTACTGAGAACCGCTGCGCACAGACGGACACACACAGACAGATGGACGGACGTTATGCCAAACACCACTTTTTCAAAATCAGGGATATCCAAAACTGATATTTCCGACGAAATCTCACTTTTTCACAATTTTCACGATTACAATACTTTCTATATACTACGTATATGAGAAAGCAAAATGTACACTGGGTTCTGTTTTAACAACACATCNCAACATTAATCTTTCTGATGAGTCTTTCGCCGATGTGGATGCTATGGCATCCCATTTTACTTACGCGGTTCTCAAAACCGCCAATGTCGGCATCCCTAAATCATCATGTAACCCAAGGCATTGCCCAGTTCCATGATGGAATTCGTATTGCGCAAAGGTTGTCAGCACTAGAAAGAAAGCTTTAGCGCGGCTTAACAAGTATCCCGCTGTAGAAAATTTCATTTTAGTTTAAAAAGTGCAGAGCCAGAGCAAAACGAACTCATCGAGAAAGTAAGTCATCCTCCTGGAAAACTTATAATTCGTCTCTTAGAAGTCTTACTCCATCTTCAGTCGTATGGCAGAAAGTTCGTAAAATTCGAAGTTCATGGTCCTCCTTTTCCATCCCCGGTCTCAATGTAAATGGACAGCTTCATACTTCACTTGAAGCCATCGCTGAGGAACTAGCATGGCACTATGAAAGAGTCTCTAATTCCTCCTGCGTTTCTCCAACAGAAAGCTCGCTCGGAAAAGTGTTACTTGGATTTTTCCAGTCGCAGAAGAGAGGAATATAACATTCCTTTCTCAGTGACGGTGCTAACCTCTGTCCTTGCGTCTTCGAAAGATACAGCCCCTGGTCTTGACCAAATACAGAACACGATACTGAAACATCTTCGAGAGATAGGTATGGAATTCCTTCTGAACTTATTTAGCTCTATTTGTAAATAGCATACCGTCCGTACTCAATGGTCTGAAGCCATAATTATTCCTCTTGCGAAGGAGGGAAAAGATCGTTCTAATCCGTCGCACTTTCGACCAATTTCTCTGATAAGCATTGTTAGAAAGTGTGATCAACTGTCGTCTTGTTTGGTCTCTGGAACCGCTAAACCTTCTGACCAACATCCAATGTAGTTTCAGAAAGCAGCGGTCAACGCTGGATCACTTTGTGTTGTCATCCACCATATCTTCAGTGTTTGTATTGAGAGAACACCTTGTGGCCATCTTCTTTGACTTGGAAATTCATATGACACCACTTGGCGGTATGGAATCCTACGCACATTGCATTCATGGGGTTTTCGAGGTCGCCTTCGAAACAGTGCTGGAGAGCTTTCTATTTAACGGTGTTTCCGTGATCGCCTCGGTACTCATTTGTTATTTAGTCACCCCTGAGAGAACGGTGTCCCAAAGTGCTCAATCCTGAGAGTCAGTCTATTTGCCATACCCATAAATAGTATTGCGTCAGTGGTCCGAGAACTGGTACATGCGTCTCTTTTCGATGACGATTTTGCCAGTACTGTTCGTCCAGCAGCATCACGGTCATCGAGGGGCAACTCCAATTGGTTTTAAACCATTTACACCAGTGGAGCATGTATACCGGCTTTAACTTTTCTGTGTCCAAGTCGTGCTGTATGCATTTCTGTATGATATACCTTGCTCACAATGATCCAGGTCTTTTTCTTGGTGGCTGACTTCTTCCTTTCGTTGATTCCGCAAAGTTTCTGGGTGTTACGTTCGACCATACGCTGAATTGGTGCATTCACATTTGTAAATTACAATCCCTGAACCTCCTTCACTGCCTAAGCGCATCATCATGGGGTGCAGACCGCTCTTGTCTTCGTCTGTGTTGAAGTCTTGTTCGGTGTGTATTAGATTACGGCACTATTATATATGCCTCCGCTTCACCATCTATACTGAGGCCCCTTAACAACATCCATCATGCAGGAGTTCGCATGCAACCGGTACCTTCCGCACCAATAGAATAGAATGCTTACAAGTAGACGCTGGGGATCCCTCAGTAGTTGACGCGATATTGTACTTGGATCTTACAGAGTGAAGCTGATGGGGGTTTCTAATCATTCCATTCGCTAAAACATCGATTCTCCCGAATTTTGTCCATCTTGCACTGCAGGATCTTCGTTACCCCGCCCAGCGGGTGTCAGCTTAAAAAATATGCTGCAGGAAAATGACATCATCCTACCCCCTCCCGTGAAATACGCACATCTTTCTAAATTATCGAAACTTTCAAAGCAGGATACTCCTGCTGTGTACCAGCAGCACTTCAGAAAAATGAAATCTATGTATTTAAATCATATGTTCATTTTCATCCATGAACATGAACGATTCCGTGGGTTTTACTTTACACTGCCATAGTGCCGCCTGTTCTTTTCGCCTCCATTTCTTTGCATTGTGTACACTGCGGAGAAATATGCAATCCTTGAAGACCCTAAGTTTATTCAGCTACCTTCAGGACGGCGTGTGATCTTAAGGAGTATCTCTGTTAGTACTCTGTGGTCACTGTCTTCACTCTACACTTGTGTTATCCTGACACTGACTATTCAGAATCTAATAAGCAGTCTAGCAGTTCAAAATTTTGAAATAGTCCTTTGTTGGGTTCCTGGGCATGTGGGAATTATTGGCAACGAAGATGCTGATGAGGCAGCGAAAAGGCCATCGCAGAAAGCAGTTCCTGGCATTTGAACCGTTCCCATGTCAGATTCATAGCTTGCTATAAGATCGCCTATATTTAACACATTGCAAGCTGAATGCGAAAATTGCGCCATGAAGCTGAGGAAGGTAACAGATTCCGTTAAGACCTGGTCGTAATTCATCCCGTGCGGACAGACGTGATGAACTGCTTCTTATACGTCTTCGCATTGACCACTGCTATGTTACCCATGGTCATGTTTTACTGGGTGAACCTCCCGCCCCCCATCTGTGAGTCTTGCAACACAGTACTTACCGTGGAACACTTTCTTGTCGTGGATTGTCTCAGATATAGTACCATCCGATGGAGATACGATCTATTAAATAAATTGGACGTTATGTTTGGGCAAAAAGAACCGACTCGGATATGCCTTTCTAGATTTTTTCAGGAATGTGGCCTTTGACAGAGTATCTGATCTTTATTTGTATGTCATGACTTAAATCCATAAATGAATCGGGGCTCCTCCAAGTTCTCGGGAGTGTTTGGATTTACATTCTATTTTTTCTTGCTCTTTAAATTTACTTTTCTTTCCTGGTTTTAGTTTTGTATAATGCTTTGGGCAAGTTTTGTTGGTCTTTTCTTGTCTTCTTAGTATTTGGATATATGGTATTTCAGGTTTTTTTGTGGGTATGGTCGAGTCATTTGGCGAGTCCCACACACGGGGAGGGTCATGTTGGCTCTCCCTAGTGCGTTAGAGCATTTTCCCTTGTACAAAAATGTTAGGGCTCTAATGACCTTGACATCGGCGAGCCGTACAATTCGTAAAGCTTCAATAAAAAAAATTTCCGCGAAGAGGACATATGATCCAACAATTTACGAGATGCGTCAAAGTGAACTTCTTTGCTCTGTGATGACCTTGAAGAGCCCATTCACTACCCATATTTGAGTGATGCCAACGCTGCTCAAGTAGCATTTTCAGTTTTTGACGTGCTCTGTTCTGTACGACAATACTGTGTAGTTTGAAACTTCTCTCATTTTTTTGATTGTGAGATAAAACCGTAATACAAACCGAAATCCATCCATCTTCAATGCTTCTATTTTTTAGGTATTCCATTCTGTGTATGTTTCAGTTCTGTCCCCTTTCTTAATTCCTCATTCATTATATTAACACGTATTAATGCCTGCCACAGTTCACGTACACCATCTGTTATTATCCCCTGTATTTCAGAATTTAATCTGGAAATTTTTTCACCTTCAAAATCTTCCTCCAATTTCTCTACACGCTTTCCTAGTGTCTTGATATTAACTCCCTTTCTAACTCTTTCCTCACATATATGTATAGCCTTGTCTCCTTGAAATTTCCGTCTCCTTCCTCTCCGCACTGGCGTTGTTTCCTCCGAAGGTAATAATATTTCACTCAAGCTGCTGCTGAACGATATATTCTCTGAATCCGTCATTTTGTCGGGTTCCGATGTTTCTGGCATTCAGTTTAATAGTTGTTTGCTTAATGGAATTAGTGGTTCTACGTTAAGGTGGCATCTCTGTTGATATTTTTTATTATTAGTTGTTTTTTCGATATATTGTCTCATTCAACATTATCTGTATACTGTACCGTTTGTCTCAATGAAATGTTGTTTCGTTCAAAAGTTATGCATGTTTTTGCAAAATCGCACGTTTTTTGTTTTAATTTCCTATATTTATCAATGATATTACTAGAAATGCATTGCACATATGTATTCAGTATTACTGGGGGTATCTTTTATCCCCCTAACTCTAATTAAATTTGTTTATTTTTATTTAATTTATTTTCAGTAAATTTATTATTAATTTTACGTAAAATCGTTTCATTTAACTTCTTACAGTCTTAATTAACTGAGTATTGTGCCGTTTGTTTCATGAAAATATGTTCATCTGTTTGATGTTATGCGTGTTTTTGTAAAAATGATAGTTTCTATTTAGTATTAATTTCGAATATGGCGGCTTCTATCTGCTCTATTGCTTTATATTATGCTACGGAGTCTTGTTTGCGTCCCTATGATCACGCCTCCTAAGGTGGCTGTCCTATCTTCTATAATTTCCTGGATTCTTTCACTCTTCCCTCTTTACACCTATATAGTTCAATTAATGGCTGCTGGGAGGGCGCCACAAGCCTTCCTTCAATTTTGTAGTGGTATTCCTGTTATACACATACGGTCTTGCTGTCTATATTTGTTTTCATCTACACAGCGTTCTCTATGTTCTCCCGTCAACAATTCGACGCGGCCATGTTTGAAATTAACGTAATACTTCTTTTAATTGCTTCAAATATGCCATTGCAGCTTGCATACGCATATTTTATAAGCAGCATGTACTATAGCTATGATGTATTTAAATCCCGACTCACTGCTAGTTCAAGTTACGTTACTATTTTCATTTAAACGTTATCTTTCACATTAATCATATATGTTTTCTTAAATTTAAAAATTCATATTCCGTTTCATTCTACCAAATCCTTTCAAATTTTGAACACATCCTTTACACCTTTCTCTTCCATTTTCTATTCCTTGTGAAGCAATTCCTGTCTCTAATCATCCCATTTGCAGGCATTAATTATCACGTAACATCGACGCTGTATTGCTTCAATACTTTTAATTGAACAAAAAAACAATTTTTCTCTCCATGTTTTCAAATGGAGGAAAGTTGACAATTTAGACGTTTTAGCACTAAATATTTATCCAGCATCTAGCCAAGTTGCCGAACTACATCTTCTCTGACAAAAATTGTTTGAAATACAAATTACCTTTATTATAATTGTTTCAATTACATTATATAATTAAAATTGATATTATTGTTTCAATCGTTGTATTTTCTCCATGGAAACTTGAGAGGATCAGCAAACTGAACTAGTGTGGAAGCGAAAATGCGGGCAGACAAGTATGAAAAAAATATATGCGGCCAACGAAGAGGGATGAGGGGGATCGGTGAGGTTGCTGGGAGTGGCGGAAAGCAGCAATAGCGGCGTGACTGTAGTTCTGCATTATCTATAACTCTTGCATACTCAGCCCTTGGGAGCTATGAGCCAACGTTTTTAGAAAAATAACTTTGGGGGGTTTTAGGAATATATTTTTGGTGAATCCAATGTGAATTGCAGATAGAATTCTTTCCAATTGTGTTTGAAACAAACTAAAATGCGTTTGCAGAATGAAAAAACGGGTCATTCATTCCGCAGATACCTAAGCAGCAAAATTTGCTCGTTTCGAAGCGCAACGTGGTAGCGGTTTTCGAAACTAGAATTTGTACATTTAACTTTAACTTATTCCTTCGCGGGTTTAAAACTGAGAATATTTTGGTCATTCTCAGTTAAAGATCTAAATATTCTGTTATTTCCTCCGTATAAGGGAAACACATTATGATTCCGTTTTACTAGGAGGTGGATTTATCTTCGCTAACTTAACACATTTTTTTTGTCTTATTCTTCTTAGTTATTGTCTTGAAAAATGTTTAGAAATCCCAATATAAATAGCATGTTAATAAATCACCAGCTTTATCTCAGTGTCTTTGTACTTCATCTATCCCAACAACTCAAATTACTCGAGTTTCGTATTCTCTTACAATTAATGTTTTTTCAATAACATACTTTTTCACCAGCAGTATACTTGTGACCTTGTGTAACACAATGGCAACCAATTATATTTTTCTATGCGTTTATCGCAACAATTTTCTAACGTTTCATGTTTTTGGAAGTGGTTAATGTGCTGAAATTGTTTTCAGGGGTGTGAGCCGGGGAGGAAGTGGAGTTTTCCCTGCTGCATTTGTTTCGTTGGTTAGCGAAACTGAAAGATCTCCACAATCGAACTGTCTGTGGACTACATCTCTTCCTTCTAATAAACCGAGTATCTGTTCAAGCAATTCTAATAGAGAAAAACCATCTTCAAACTACGATGTATTTGCATGTTCACCTTGGGCCACATTGCCTTCCGCAAGCTGCTGTAGTGCTAAGAATTCAAATGATATGTTAAATGATGATTATTTTAAACTTAATGCACCAACATTTTGCAGTGACCAAAAAGAACGACTAAATTTAATGGGGGGTGGGCAACAGGACAGTGTCGCACTCACTCCTTATGGTATTTCTCTATACCCTTTTCATGCCCAGTTTGATAACGAACTGAATTTCGAAGAAGGTGAAATTATTACGTTGATACGCTACGTCAGTAGTGGTTGGATGGAAGGAAAAGTAAATGAACAAAGAGGAATATTTCCGTCTAACTATGTGAATATTATTGTAGATTGTAGAGATGATTCTGATTTTTCCACAAGTAATTCCACGTTGACGAGTTCTATAGTTTGTAGCGACTTAGAAAACGATTCTTTTGCAGCTGTATTATACAATTTCAAAGCGCAAATGAAAGGCGACTTAAATTTAAAAGAGGGAGAAGTGGTTTATGTTATTGAAATAGTGAACGAAAGTTGGTGTAAAGTGCAAAATCATTCTGGTCAAGTTGGTCTCTGTCCTCGGAACTACTTGACGTCTCATGCGAGCTCCCACATACCTCGTAATGTGCCCCTCCAAAGATTTTCACTGGTTGATGATAATCTGCAGGATTCGTCTAGCCGCATGATGAGTATTTGTGAACACCCCAAAAAGGATAGTCAACATGAAGATATTTCTTTGGAATCACTCGCTCAGTTAAGTATTGATGAGAATTTAATAAACATGGACAAAGAGTCAACGACATGGTATTCCACAACCTCAGCTGATACTCGAGAGTTAACGAGAGATTACAATAAATTATTACAAGATAAGAGAGATGAAATAACATTCTCCTCTCGTAGACAGGATTTTAGCGAAAATGAAGGTACTTCTCATTCTATCACTGAGGTATATTCGCACAATAATATAGAGGGGCCACGTTACCACCAAAATCTTTCTTTGCCTTTCTTGAATGAGACTACTGCATCTAGTCCTCTGAACGTGATCTCTGGTAAGGAAATTCCTTTTCATATTTACAATCAAAATAGCCAAATCAATCAACCAACTTCACCTTCTCAGACTCCAGGTCTCTCCCATAAATGATAACCTTTTAGTTCTTCTAGCTTCCTCTAAGACAATCACCATTACCAGTTCTCCTCCGGTGTTCGTCCCCCTCCGTTAGTCACTCTTCGTTTGCATCTCTGTTCGAAGTCTCCTTTTGTTGAAAGTTTCCAGCTCACTATCTCCCCATATCTCAACATCTCTCCCGGTTTCCAACATCTCTCCCGGTTTCCAACATCTCTCCCGGTTTCCAACATCTCTCCCGGTTTCCAACATCTCTCCCGGTTTCCAACATCTCTCCCGGTTTCCAACATCTCTCCCGGTTTCCAACATCTCTCCCGGTTTCCAACATCTCTCCCGGTTTCCAACATCTCTCCCGGTTTCCAACATCTCTCCCGGTTTCCAACATCTCTCCCGGTTTCCAACATCTCTCCCGGTTTCCAACATCTCTCCCGGTTTCCAACATCTCTCCCGGTTTCCAACATCTCTCCCGGTTTCCAACATCTCTCCCGGTTTCCAACATCTCTCCCGGTTTCCAACATCTCTCCCGGTTTCCAACATCTCTCCCGGTTTCCAACATCTCTCCCGGTTTCCAACATCTCTCCCGGTTTCCAACATCTCTCCCGGTTTCCAACATCTCTCCCGGTTTCCAACATCTCTCCCGGTTTCCAACATCTCTCCCGGTTTCCAACATCTCTCCCGGTTTCCAACATCTCTCCCGGTTTCCAACATCTCTCCCGGTTTCCAACATCTCTCCCGGTTTCCAACATCTCTCCCGGTTTCCAACATCTCTCCCGGTTTCCAACATCTCTCCCGGTTTCCAACATCTCTCCCGGTTTCCAACATCTCTCCCTTTTTCCAACATCTCTCCTGTTTCCAACATCTCTCCCGTTTCCCAGCATCTCTCCCGTTCCACAGTGACTCATTGCTTAGTATTTCACTAGTTGGAATATCTTAGGGATCTATTTACAGTTTGTTCTTTTCCTCAGGTGGTGGTATATCGTCTGGAAGTATCGCTCCAATTTCCGCAACACGATTGCAACGACATATCTCCGATCGAGTTCCGCATCGACCTGCTCCGCCAGTGCCTCTCCCTCCAGTAAAACACGAATGTTTAATGACATGCACATCATTGAGAGGTAATTGATTTATTTGTATTCATAGTATGCTTATACAACCATTACCCGTGTTACCGAGTGAAACGTTTGGAAATGCACTTATTTACTTTTTTCTTTTGTAATTGAAGTGTATCTTTAGGTCTGCTGTAGCAATACGATAATCGTATTTAACTCATTGCTCAATTATTTTTCACTGAAGCAAAATACTTTTTTTCAATTGTCATGGTGCTGTCGTAAGAACACCTCGAGAGCGATTATCAGAACCTAGCTGTTTTAGTTCTTACGATTGGAAAGATAATTATACTTTTGTATTTTTGCATTATTACAGCTAGGAAGGTGGACATCGCGAGTGGAATGAAGACGTTAAGACTCTAAAGACGTTGCATGATTTTCCATCCTCGAGCACGGGGAAGTCACTCTCCCAGCGAGCTTGTTCTGTAACTTTCTGCTTTGCGTTGCGAGTGGCAGGGAAGAAGTCCGCCGGAAAGTAACCCATGTGGGCCGCTGTGCGCTATTCTATAAGATATCCGGGAGCGCTTTGTCTGGATGTACACATGGCTAGTTCCAACGCAGCTTTACGGCACCGCTAGCGCAATAGCCGAGTAGTAGCTGTGTATACGAGGGTTTTCGAAGTGGTTTGAGTGGTGACATCTAGAAGCCTACTAACTCGAGTGGTGGGGTTTAACGAATCGAAGAAAGACGCATAACTTCAGTGCGTCAATTATACTGTCCTTTAGCTAAGTAAATATTGATTTAAAAAATTAAAATTTCGCACGAATATGACCAAGAAGTTATTGATGCCTACCTGAAAATAAAATTCAATTATTTTATATAGTATTGTTGTAATAAAATATTAAACGGGAAATTTTTTTGACATGACATGAAAAAAGTAGACTGCTGGCAGAATTTGTAATTATTGTCCAGGAAGTTTTGTAAAGCGAGATATATTTTCTAATATTGTTGAATTTATTTTTGATATAAAATTTTTCTTTCTTGGGTGAATGGGTTGGCTACAAACAGGTGAAAAGAGAACAGGCGGCGCGGCGCACAGCCGAGCTTGCCTTTTCCTGAGAAACCTTCGTTTTTATTTTCACGTTTATTCATGAGCAGTGTCATTTCAAGAAGAAATGATAAATCTAGCTTTTTATTTTACAATATAGATTCGATATAAAATAAATATAATGATTTTGCAATTCAATGAGTAATGAGTACCTATTTCAATGAATGCTTATTCTAAAACGTTTAGAATTAAATTAATCATTACGAGTGAGAATAGATTGATTTCAAAGATCACCTTATGAATTAATTATTAATGATTTATACAAAATCGCTCATTGGTATTATAACATTCTTAATTATCATTAAAATTAATCAATTACCAAGTAACCCAAAGGATAAGGAACTTGGACGGGCGGGGTTCGTGCCCAATTCTTTTCAGATAAACACACACATTTGGTAGTAGAACTACGCGTAGCACAAAACAAAACTGGTCGATCCTCGTTAATTGTACAAAAAATTAAAATAGTTATGTGAAAGAGTAAAATGGTGAAGGATGGTCACCGATCCGTAATATCTTTCCACGCGTTGGTTGTTTCCCTCGGGCAATTCCATACTTCCAACATTTACCAGCATAACTTTCTATAATTCGTTGAGCAAATTTATAAGTGGGGCACCTGAGATCGAAAAATTTCGTCGATTCTTGAGAATTCCCACCATTGTATGAATAAAATCAAACACCAACTAACTCAGCATCATTTACGCAGCGTACATTGTTAGATGAGATGACATTATCAATGCTTTGATGAGGCCTAACTATATAATTCCGTTTAATATGCAATACTTATCGTACATTGGAGTGGGCTTGTAAAAGCGTATCGACGAAGGCGTTGTTAGTACTACTGGGTGTTCTACCAATTGGTCTCGAGATCGATAAGAACTACAATGCGCGCAAAAAGGGAGAAGTGTACTTAGGAGAGAAAACACAAAGTATGGAGAAAAAGGATGGAAAGGGAAAATTTGTCGGGAATTGACAGACTGCTGGAACAGAAGGTGACAAATGTCATCGGAAGGGCGACATACGTACTGATTTATATTGAATGTGCATTACAGCTACGACTACCGAAAATTGTTTCGACCTACACCACATATGATAGAGATTTTAAGTAATCATGGAGATTTCAAAACACACTAGCACACGCGACAAATTACCGATGATGGAAAATGTGCATTTGGGAGAGCAAATTATATAGTAAACCACATTTTATTGCAGTCTTTTTGGACAAGATCGTGCACTTTGGATAAGACAGTTGGCACAAAAAGAAATACACGACACAACAGATTGGACAAAATACATTAAAATAAAGGATATCACGAATTTGAAGAATACATCACAAAGATAAAGTTAATGCGAAAAGCAATTAAAATAAGGCGCTACATAGTAAAATGTTCCACAACACCACGCTTTAGGGACAGAAACGGCAGTGCCAGGGTAGTACTGCTGGCCGAGCAGGAGCAGCCGACAGTCATACAAGAGCAGAGACAATAAGTAGGAAGAGGCGCAAAACCTAGATAGTGGCCAGAAGGCCGAGGAATTGGGTGACAAACCAATGAAAAATGAAAAAAAAAACTCATCTAACAATATACTCTTCATGAATGTAGTGGAGTTGGTGTTTGATGTGGTTTGGGTGGCCACTTGAGAAACAGCGAGAACTAACAATTGGGTTAGAGCATAATAACATAAAGGTTGTGCACAGATTTAAGTACTTGGGGATAATGATAGATGGAAAGGTATTGTTTAGGGACCATCTGAATAACATTAGAAAAAGTGAAAAGGATATATTATGGTTTAATGTGAGTGGGGTATACAAAATTCAATGTTTGGAATGAAGAACTGGTAAATCTATATAAAGGAGTCATACGACAGGTAGTATGTTAGGGATGTGATATGTGGGGCCATAGAGTGGTGTACAAAAATTTTGAACAGACATTACGTCAATTACAACGGCTTTGTTTATTAAAATTGAGTGGATGCTATAAAACAGTATCTATTGATGCATTAGAATTGTTGTTAAGAATATGGCCAATAGATTTACAGGTTCAGAAAACTACATTTGGGAAAAGGCTGAAAGAAATTGGGGACATAACACTCAATGGGGAGAAGATTAACAAAGATGATAAATTTGCAAGATGAAAAATAACACAAGAATTAATCAACGGTTGACAATCTCGATGGGAGAAGACATGTAAAGGCAGAAAAACATACCTCCCTAAAGAGACCTTCAAAGAGAGGAATAAAAAATTGTTTAAACCAACAAGATTTTGATGGAATTTCTCACTGGCCGTGGTAATTTCAGTACATATATACAGAGGATTGGAAAGAATGTAGAGTCGAATTGTTTTGTGGCAGGGGTGAAGAAGATGAAAACCATGTACTTTGGGAACGTGATTTTTATGGCGAGAAGTGAGCAAAATTTCTAGCAGATTATAAGCGTATAGGCATTTGTGATAGCAAGAACAAGGAAAAATTAATAGAAGATGAAGCTAAATTTAATTTATTTTTAGAATACGTTACAAAAGTTGGAACAATTTGGGATGCCATGAAGATATAATAGAAAAGGAGTAATATATATCAAGAGATCAGGATAGATTGTTCAGAAAAGGAAATTAATGAAAACAGAACCCTGTAATGACATTGTTGAAGGCAGGGTGATCTAGGATCTACGATCAAAATAAATGAAAAAAATGTAATGTTTGAAGTCTGTACAAGAAATTTATGTTCTCGTGTTTTTAGTAATGGACATGTTCTTCAGTGAAATTGTCATACAATGGGACTTATCATACAAAGTCAAATCGTACATCATGCACATGATTAAATTATCATACAAAACGACAATTATCTTACATCTGACAACTCTGATGGCACACCACAATCTAATGTTTTTATGAGAGACTTTTTTTTGCCAATTTTTGATTAAAAATGGTATTCAAAATTGAAATGTTCACTTTTTTGGTATTTTATCGTACGTAAGAGACACAAAGGATTTGTGTGTGTTAAGTTTCTAGGCTGTACAAGTAATAGAAGTGGGTGAGACATTCTGATTTGCGAAAGTGCAACAATTAAGCATATGGGCTTGTTTTTTATGAATTGTAAAAAGAATGTGCAAAATGTTACTGACTTATTGTTGGGAACACAGTAATGCAGACAAAATGGAATATATTTATTCCACCAGAACAATTGGATCCCTGAGGCTTCTTTCTACGAAGAAACCAAGCTTCCCCTGTGCCACGCGAACTGAAAAGGACATTCTGTTTCTTAGGTTCTATCAAAAAGCTTATTGTTTTTAGCATATAGTCTGATGTAAAGACTTAAATTCACTCGCATCATAGTTAAGTTATTGAATATAAATGCTCTTTCTTTGTTTTTAATGGAAATGAGCAGACACTAACTTTATTGAGAATGTCATTCAACCAATTCCGAGATGGTCGCTTGTTTTTGGTGTAATATATCAAGAACCCTACAATGTTTGTTGTTTTATGAAGTGTTAGTGATAAATGTTTTTTTCTAAATGTAAACAAGTATGAAAAATGTATATTTTATATGTATTTATTTTGGGTTCCAAACTATAGGTATATGTTCAGACTTTTTCTCTTTTTTATTCAAGGCCATGACACGTGTATTCCAAGCAATGCACAGCAAAATGTTACATATGAAAATACACATAGTTCATCTATTTGTAATGAAGAGGGAAGAAGGTAAGTATCGTAATTGTTCTACTAAATTTTCATTTACATCTGCGCTTAAACATTAGTACAATTCTAATTTTCATCTTCAAAATGTTACTGGGGAAGTTGTGTCAGACTGACATACTGGCCAAAAACCTTGTCAACCTTTCCAGCTTCTTATGTGAGTCCTTGTGGAGTTTGCCAGTGTCTTTGTTTTGGAGCAAATTGAAGGAAATTTCCTATCGAAAGATGGGGAAAAAGTAAAAGTAAAAGAATTTTTTTTTCAAGTACGGTGGTTTGAAAGTAGAAACATTTTTTACTTGCACTTTTTTTCTTGCATCTTTGACTAGGAATTGATTGAGGGATAATTATTTTGTGAGTTTAATTCGTAAAACGTCACAGTATCAAATAAATTGCAGAGGACTCGATGAAGCAGTGCTATATGGGTAACGTGTTCCCTCTTCTTATTCCAGATCTATAACGGTTCAATACCTCAACTTACTCTGAAACCCAACATCTTTCCTTCCCCATTCCTTTACCAAAAACTATGTTTAATTGTCACAGAAGAATTGAATCCCGTCATAAGATGTAAAGTAAATTAATAATGGATGTATATATTCAGTCAAGCAATTCTCCTACCATCAAAGTGCAGGGTTGACATCTCAAGTTCAAGTTGATCGGCAAAATTTTTTACATTTTGTAAATATCCATATGGAGGTACAATAGTAACTCCTATAGTAACCTGAATATCCATATGGAGGTACAATAGTAACCTGAAAGAGAGTGGAGACCCTCTGTGCTCAGGAGCCAGTATAATAAACACAATAAAACTTACTAACTTAAAACTTTTAATTATATATTTTTAACATTTTCTATATCTTTGTTTTGTATAAATGTCAATGTGATAGATTATCTTTTATAATGAGGTATATAATACAAGCTTATGTTAGTCATGTAATTTAATGAACTCAGAAATCTTTTTTCTTTTAATTGTAGTAGACAAATTTAGGCACTTTAAATCATTTGGTAAAAGATTATAAAATTTTGTAGCTGTATATTATGACATTATTTACTTAAAGAGGGGGCAAAAGCAGTTGCTCATTATCACTTACCTGACTCCATTAGTCAGCTTCACCAGAACTGCTTACTTTGTCCCACTAATGACAAAAAGAACCAGGACATTCAGGGTTCGTCTCACTTTATTGGTCGTAAAATATACCTCGTCCTTAATAAAGGAAACAACACNTATACCTCGTCCTTAATAAAGAAAACAACATTGTAAAATTGACATAATTATTTATTTTTACTAATAACACATTTCACAACACGTTTGCAAAATAAACCCCTCATAAAATGTAATGTAGAAATACCCCCTTTTTCAAATCCCCCAAAATGCACAGATATGACATTTAATAATACAATATTTCTTATTTGTTCTTCTTGATCGCTGCATTTTAACATTGACTCTTTAACGTTAAAGTTCATGTTTTTAATGATCAAGAGGCCCTTTTATGACTTTATCACAATACCAGCCTGACCTGGCTTAAGATCGTGGACCATAATTACTTCATACAAATTAATATGCCTCCAAAAGTCTTCGGCTATTTCACACGCTTTACCAGAAGTTCCCTTGATATTCACACAACTTTGAGCACGCCAAACGCAGCGAGTCTTGCAAACTACCTTAGTGTTCGACAGAATGGCTTCCCGCTACAGAAAGTCACGCCTTGCACTCGGCTTCCAATGCCCTTTCGCCATGGCTGCAGGTGGTGATGCTCGCTCGATCCTCGGAGACCCCGGAGTGTCGCTCCCCCACACGGAACGAAGAAAGGTCGTCGGTTTGGTTGTCCCGCTCAACTTGATGATAATGAGTAACGGTGGAATACCACTAATACTGTTCATTTCCAAAAAAGTTCATCACTCGCGAAAGTCAGTTCTAAAATGAGAATTAGTTCGCGTAAAACTCACAAACTGGGCGCAAACGCTCGTGGCGAGACCCCGAACTCAACAAATTCGTTATCACTAAAAAATTTCGTATGACTAAAAACAAATGAGTAAGCACCTGATTATAATCACTGGATCAGAAGCAACTTTAAAGGAGATCGGCAAGACGTAGTGCTCAACGTCGGAGATTTTCAGAGTGGGTATTATCGGATATCTCATCTCGTAACAAGTTCATAATAATCTCATTAATCACGAACTCTAAAAATATCTAACTCAATCATCATAGGTGAATTATTTCAATCCATCTCGAATCAGTGATCTCAAAGATCATAGTACACGTCCCCGTAATGAACCAGCGAGAAAGAACCGAAGAAGAACTCTGAAGAAGCAAACGAACCCGTGTCCTCGTTGTGTCTGTCTTTTTGTAATCGTCTCCCCCGCCAGAGCCCAAAAAACCTTCGAAATGACTCCACCCTTCTCTGACGTAACGATTTTTGGCGGCCAATGACTATCAATTTCTATTGCACGTGGAGTATCCCTGATAGGCTTGTCATGAAGTGACGTAGGTCGGTTCTCAGCCAATGACCGTATTTGTTAATAGTCCAGCTTTTCCTCCGTGCGTCTTCCCATCTGTTTATTCTCAGGCACTTTCCATTAGTTGTTACCTTCTTTTCTCACCACTTTGTTTAACTTAGATAATAAAACCTCATCTCGGCATTCTGACGATGCCACTTTATTTTGACGTCTGGTAAATTTCATCAACACCTCTTTTCCACTACGAGTCTGGAAGATTGGTTTGAGTGGTCGTTCCCTCACACCACTACGCTGCCGAAGACCGCTCGCTGACTCAAAATTCCTAAGTGGGTACTCGTTCTTCATGAATATTGTTTACAAAAGGCCTATTCTTCCCTTCTTAGTTCTGCGAAACGGAGTATCGGTGTAACTTTCTCGAGGATTCTAACGGAGTATCGGTGTAACTTCGTCTCGCGACATACCAACGTCTCCTCTTAAAGTGGCTAGGGCACGTACACATGTATCAACACGTCCCCTTTACCCTGAGACAGTTATCGCAGTCGTCCCTTCGAACCGATGAAGTTAAAATTTATCGTATCCTCTCCCCCTTCAAGAATTGTTTATAACTTGCTTTCATTTTTCCACACACTCCAAGTTTTGAGGACAGCTAATTTTGCGTCTCTTCCACTTAAGAAATTACTACTCCTGTCCCAAACACAGACCTACGAAATAACACTTAATATTTATTTTATTCTTGAACTTCGCCTGAAAGTGTGTTCCTAACAAATATTGTTTACATCTCGACTAGCTATTTCTCTTGACACACCAGACCCCGTTTAAATTCCTGAAGGCAGCTTACCAGCCTGCTCTCTTCTCGTCGCAAGACAACCTCCATTTTCAAATTTTTAGAAATTCCATTAATATATGGCTTTCATATTTCTTTTACGGGTTCAGATAAAAAAACTAATTATTTTTTACTATATATATTGCTGGGGAGACTTTAATGCACAAATCGGCAGAGAAGCACTCCAGAAAACTATATATGTGTCCAACCTACAAGTTCACAAAAAACCGGATTGAGACTTATTGAAGTATGTCAATAAAATACTGAAAAATCACGTCAACCTCATTGAGAAAGAAAACAAAAATAACAAAAGACATGGTGATCCCCTATACAAGAGTTTGTGAGTACCTGTTCAATCATATAGCTAAAGCGTACTTTTTATAAAAAGAAATACATGTGTCAAGTCCGTAAACATACTCAGATCACCATTTAACAAGAATAAAAGTGAAATTCACGCCAAAGAAAATCCAGCATAAGAAAACATCTTTTAAATTTCAACCCTAAAAGTATCAGAGAAACAAATCTGAAAGAAGAATGGGAAAAAGAGCAGGCTGACACTTTGGAAAAATTTCATACCAAAATCATAAAAAAGCCAAAGTAATCCCATTGATAAAGAAAACGAATCATTCGTGGTGGGATTCAGAATGTGCAAAGGCACTACAATAACGATAGGAAGCCTTTTTTAAAGTCTATCAGTAACAATGCCTCACAAAACAAACAACTCTTTTACGAAATCAGAAGACCCTATCTAACACTATCAGATTAATCAAGAGGAATTACCTAAAGGAACGAATGGAATCTATGGAAGGGAACTTTCGTAACTACGACACTAGAGACTTCTATAGAACTTGTGCGGGAAAAATCTGTGGATACACTCCTCAAAACATATGCTTTAGAAAAGCACATGGAAAGCTCGCACTCACCAACTAGGAAAAATGTCGGAACACTCACGTTACTTTTTCGATCTTCTCAAATGTCCTGAATCTCTTTTAACATTTCCTCAAGAAACCTCTACCTATACTCACCCAGAATGTCCACCACCTACATCAGAACAAGCCCAGAATCATATTTTAGGCTCAAAAACAATAGGCCGTCCGGGGAAGACAATCACTGCAGAATTATTAAAGAACCTCGAACCGAATTCCCTCAAAGAACTCACACAAATCATCTGAGAAAATAGGCAGACAAAAATTACCCGAAGAATAGAAATACACCCTCATTCATCCATTTCACAAGAGAGGAGACAAGACGGTCGTGAACAACTATCGACAAATATTTCTTTTTCAAGTCGCATACCAAATTTTCGCAGCCTGTGTTCTTCAAAGAGCACATGAACAAACGCAAACCGCTTGAACAAAAAAATTGGGAATACCAAGCCGGTTTCTGTCCCGTTCGTTAATACGCAGAACAAATTTTCGATCTGAAAACAACTTTAAAATACAAAGCAGTCAGAAAAAGCCCGATCGTTTGTTCTTTTGTTGATTTTTAAAAAAGCAAACTACTCTATAGGCAGACAATCTCTCTTCAGTATCCGCGAAGCACAGGGACTCGATCGGAAATAACCTTATCAAACAAACACTCACTGAAATATCGTCCAAAGAGAAATTGATGAGTGAAGCATCAGATTCTTTTGTGATCAAAACTGGCGTACGACTGGGCGATGGATTATTTCCACTACTTTTTAACCTGGTTTTGGACAATGTCATCCGAGAGTGGGAAAAGAAAGTGAAAAATCAGAAATGTTGGAAACCCATGCAACTAGGACGACTTAGAGGTGAGATCAAAATTTTGTGTTTAACCTTTACCAACAACCTGGCCATATAAGCAAGCGATGAGGCCATAGCAATTAAACAAATAGAAACTTAAAGAATGCGCTGGAAGTGTTGGCTTACAAATTTTCTTCAAAAAAACTAAATTCATCTGTTCAAAGTTAGACATTCAAACGTTAACCACAAAAAATGGACAAATCGACAGAGTTCCATACTTCAAGTACCTATGCGAAATTCTTGGATTCTTGAGCGTACTGGGGGAGAGAGAAGCTCAGAGATTTCTCTTACAAAAATCAAGGGAGCCTACGGAAGAATATTTACAACAAAAATTGCCTGTACACACATGCAAGAGTTAGACACTACAACACAGTGACCAAACCTGAAGCCCTGAATGCCAGCGAAACCTTAACACTTCACAGGAAAAGAGATATGGAAAAATCCTCAATGAAGAACGAAAAATTATTAGAAGAATTCTCAGCCCTTAAAGAACAGATGATGGCTAGAGGCTACAATCCAGAAAAACAATAGAAAAATTATCCTATCTCGCAACAGATGTTCG
Source organism: Laupala kohalensis (assembly GCA_002313205.1). Lineage (NCBI taxonomy): Eukaryota > Metazoa > Arthropoda > Insecta > Orthoptera > Trigonidiidae > Laupala > Laupala kohalensis. The sequence goes on along the minus strand of NNCF01126399.1, from coordinate 54,603 downwards.
GAAAAGAAGATTAAGATTTTATGGACACATCCACAGACTACCAGCAAAACGACTCACCCACAAAATCTTAACATATATAGAACGACTGAAAACTACTCTGGATCCAACAAGTCAAATAAGATCTAGAAAGAGTTCAGATAAATAGGAGGTTTTAGACAGAAACACGTAGAAAAGAAAAATTGGCAGATGGGAAGTGCAGTCGGAGTACGACGTTATGAAGAAACCAGAAACGAAATGGACAGAAGAAAGAGAATTCACGGAGAAAAAATTAGAGCTGCGTGGAAAGTCAGAAAAATGAATCATAAAAGCGTTGCGTGATTCCACAGGGTCCAATCGCACATTATTATATATAGGGTAAAGAGAATAGGAAAGGACAGACAAAAATTACCTAAAACATTATAAATACAAAACAAACAAAAAGAAAGAATGAAAAATGTAAATTTAAAGAAAAAATAATTTTAATTTAAACCCTCCCGAGAACATGTGGGAGGAACCGCGATCCATTTATAAATTTAGGGCATGAATGTAAACAGTTACTGTGCCAAATTCCACATTCCTGTAGGTGTCTGAAAAGGCAGAAAGGTCGATTTTTTTGCCCAAGCATAACGTCCAATCTGTTGCGTAGATCGTGTATCCGTCGACTTGTACTATACTTGAGTCTCATGTGTATCAGTATAGATGAACGGAAGAATAAATAGCAACTAGTGCATAGACGCACGCGTGTGATTTGAGCTCCTGCTATGAAGTAACAAATGAGTATTCGTGATTCAGAACATAAATTGCGTGATGGTGAATCCTTGAACTAGAAACAAATACGTGGGACAAAATTTGGTGGAAAACGGCCCATAGGGCCCAAGTACAAGAGATAAGAAGAATTATAGTGAAATGGTGCACATAGTTACGTGACCAATGGGACTTGGAAACCATACTTCAGTGGATAAAAAGTAATCATCTATCAAATGAAAAATAATCCACATTTTCTTCCGAGGATTGTGTAAAAATTTCAAAAGATTCGGATCACAATTGGTGGAGGTATACTTCTTACAATATCATCATGTGGAAACGATAAGTCGAAATACGTTATGTTAATGATAAGATAACAAGGTAGCACTCTGACATTGAAGTAGAAACTCTAGAATTAAATGTAGATGGAGCTTGCAATAAAATAACAGAAGTAGATGTAAGCCATTGCTTCCAAAATTTAAGAAAATAGATAATTTTATATATTTTGAGAACGGTTATATATGATGTTGATTGTGCCCAAGGAATAGGATATATAGTGTTTTCGAGTAGTGTAACCAAAAATCGCGTGTCTATAACTCCATCGAAATTTCGGGGAGGGTTGTGACGCCCTCCCTGCGGACAATTCAGAAATTATATACGTTGAAAGAGGGGAGAGTTTACAATACTACGGAACTATAGGAGTTAGGGTAGCTATATTTGGTGGTATTATAATACGGACTGGAAGAAGAGAGTATACTAAAATTCAAGGCATTTGAGGAATATGAAGCCGCCATATTGATATTAACCTACCAACAAGGGGAACAATCATTTCAGAATAAACGGTCATACCTCTTGAACAAATGCATGGATTTGACTGAAATAGATTGATATGTACTTAGGACATAAAGTAGAATAACTTTAATTTGAAGAAAAAGTATTATAATAAAAGGTTTGTAGTAATTTACATTGGGTAAATTTTATGACAAAATAAAGGTATCGGGGTTAAGGAACCAAGTGGAGAATTCAACACGAATAGTTAAAACAAGAATCAATATGCAATATGCGTAGCAAGGGGAGGAAATAAATCCAGTAGATTGGAGAGTGGATAAGGGAAAATGGTGAAGAAATGTAGGAAAGTAAGTACGGGACACCACAAAAAGGGGGAGGAGGGGCAAGTGGAATGTGTGGAGTGGATGGAACAGCAGGATGATTCACAGGAAAAAGAAGGAAGTGTAAATTAGCACGGGACACCTACGGGAATTGGAACATTAGACCAAACGTACCAGGTGATGAGAAAGAAAAAAGGGAAAATGGTGAGGTGAGTAAGGAGAGTGAGACGAGAACAGTAGATATAGACAAGTTGAGAATACAGGGGGACAAACATGAAATATTTAAAGGGTATTCTTTTGGGCGAGTGAAAGCAAGTATCCACGATATGACTAAAACGGGAGTAATAAATTTATGGCGAGAGATAGTGAGGCTGGATGAAGAGAATATGGGTGATGCGGATGCAGGTTGATTTAAAACAGCATGTTGAAGATTCGAAGAAAATAGTACATGGAACACGGGATGCGATGGAAGGAATGGATATGGTAGTTGCAACACATTTAAGTGAAAAAGTAAAGAAGGTAGCAGAGGTGTCACAGGAAATTAAGGAAGAAATGTATCGACAGATGACACGGCTGACGGAGGAGATAGTGGTAAAGTTAGTCAAGCAGAAAAAACAAAAGAGTATTAAACAATAGACCACGGTGATGAATAACATGTCATAGTTGAGAAAATAGTGGACCGACAAATAAAGGATTGGAAGAAATAAAGGAAGGCAAAACATGCGACAGAAGTGAAAAGGACAAAAGGTACAGCAATTCTCAGTATAAGGAAGGAGGGAACATCGTATGAGGGAATAACTCAGACGTTTGAAGATATTTTAAAGGAGGACTCAAGGATAAGAATACAAGCAATACGACACACAGGAAAGAAAGATTGTGTACCTACCTGATGAAGCGGAACGAATTAAGTTAACTAGCATAGCAAAGGGGTCAACAGACACACAAAAACGGCCGAGAATACTAGTATTTGCATTACGAATCACAGTAGAGGAAAGGTATGTACTAGAGGATATGGCTGAATGAAATTTTGTTACGGATGAAGAGAAAAATTATGAGTATACAAAAGTGATGTATCGTGTATCACAAATGGGGAAATCGGTACAGGATTGGACAATGGAGCTGGACTTAGAAGTTTATAAGCAACTGATAAACCAAGAAAGATTATATTTAGACATGACTAGTTATAAGTTAGTCGCGGACAAGATTCTTTTACGATGTTTCAAGTGTCATAGGTTTGGGTACTAAGCACGGGTATGTTGAGAAAAAGAGGATTTTTGTTGTCATTGTGCAGAAAAAGGACAAATACGAAAACTGAAAAAGGAATAGAAACACATGTGTCAATTGCCACTGAAAATGGGACAAATGTAATCATAACACCACGAGTAGACTATGCCCAGAATACCAACGGACCTATATGTTGGTACAAGAACAAAGGATATATGAAGGTTAAACTCCTACAACAAAATGTGTAAAGGAATCTAACAGGACCACGGGAATTAGGATCATACACGAAATGAAAAAAATTGATACAGCATTTTAGAGGAACATTACACGGGAGGAGGTTAGCCAATACATATCCCCGTAACATGGAGAGTTATAACTATACCCGTGGGCAGTAGTCATAGTAAGAAATAATCAAATAGACATGAGTATTGATTATTTGGTAATAGAATATCACTATGTACTATTGTGTCATTACAAGGGAGTTCAATTTGTATTTGTCATTATGTATATCCGATACAGTAGGAATATTCGAGAACACGTACAGATATTGCGAACAACATTGCAGTATAAATATGCATATTATAATATTTATAGACATGAACACACGTTCTCGCATGTGGGGAGATAAAGGACAAACAACAGAGGACAAGACAAACATTTTTATAATAAATTATAAATCAAACCTGCTAAGTGTTTATGGAGAGAATACATTCATTGGATCACGGGGAATGTCGATAATAGATATCACGATAACAAGATTAAGGGAAAGAATAATATGGAATTGGAAGATAGACGGTGGGGTAAAGAGTGATCATGTAGGAATCACATTTAAATATGGATTACTGGATGGAACAGAAAAGGGAAAGAAGAAATGGAAAATAAATTGGAAGGCACCAAGATGCTTTGCAAGATATTAAATTACAAGTGACGAACCAGAGAATTATAGAAGAAACGTGGATAACTTCCAATTAGAACTACGCCAATTACTGGAGAAGCACTAAACAACCAGAAAGCAATTGTGAAAAGGTCGACGCTGGTGGACAAAAGAACTAAGTATTGAGACGTATTAAACAATTGATTATTAATAAAATGTCTCAAAAAAAATTGTTTTCAAAATATTTTACCAAAGGGGAGGGAACCAAGTACTCACTCCTATGGGAATTACTTACAATTAAAACACTGTACTCTGGTGTTCCAGCAAAAAACAAACATAATTTATTAATTCTAGATACAATATTTTGACATGACATTTTTAACGATGATGATTCTACACATTCTTACGCCTACTGCGACATTGGGATTTCTCCTTTCCCCGGGTACTCACCAGTTGCTGCGGTGATTTATTCAGATGTTCGGGGATCACACATTACAACACATTACATTAAAACCCATGGCCTGCTGACATTTATTATACTAATATATTTTTTCATTAATCTAGGCCTTAACACAATTTTCACTCTTTCTTGCCCTTTATCATCACATACCATCTGTCCGTGGATGTAGGACGGGTAGTCACAGGAGTTCACTCGTCATTAGCGTGATAGTTCTGGAATGGTAGTCTTCGCGCACCGCCACAGTTCGATCTTTTCCTAGTGCTATGACCCTATACTTCCCACGGACGTGTCGTGACCACGTTGCTCTTTTTAATTCTTATTTCATTACTCTTTCGTTGGCAACATTTACTTTAATTTTGGCCGTTTCTTTTTCAGTTAATGCTTTTTCGCATGCCTGCTCGCAGCCGACCTCGTGATTTCACGATACTGATTATTAAGCCACAACGATGCTTTCTCTAGCGCAGAAATTAACAGACATGGTTCACCACGACACACCTACATTCACTATTCATTACGCTGATTTATGGTACTTCTATGATAGTCACTCGCATCGATAATCACCCTGGGCTTTACGGCGGACCTGTTCCAATTAACTTCAGTTCATTTAATCAATTTGCGCGTTGTTTCCTTCCTACCAATAGTTCACACTTGGCCCTATTTGTGTTATAATGGCCATAAGATGAGTCAATTTCGCACCACTTCACTTTACAGAAAATCGTTAATCGCTTTATCACCGCCCATCCAAAAACAACACAACTCTACGATTGTCACCACCATTTCACCACCACAACTAAAAAATCCACCCTCAATAAAATCAACTCCAAAATTAAATTCATCATCACAATCCACCACCAACAATCAACATCAGAATTATCATTCAAATCAACTCAAAAAAATCTTAAAATACACTCAGAAAGATCTCTCAGAATGTTTACACCGAATCAACGATCAAGATCACCACACAAATCAACTCAGAATCTCCACAAAAAATCAAACACAGAATCTCCCAGAATCAAAAAATCTCTGTTCTTTTCTGCCCTGCGTTTTACCTACAAATTTTGATCAAGTGGTATACCCCTACTTTTGGCGCTCCCAAGTAAAGTTCCATGTCTTTTTCAGCCCCCCCCCCACAATTTCTATTGGATATATTCTAAAAGAGGTGTATTTCTCTAGCCTGTTACCAATCGCTAATTTTGGCTCCGCCTACACTAAATTTTGACTGATTGTTGAAATATTTCTTTATCTCTAGACTTCTATGTTTTTAAAAGAACGTCGGCCGGCCATTTTGTTATTTCTGGAACAATGCTCTTTGTTAAACTTTCCCTACGCTGTTACGTCCGCGGCAATGTTGCTTCGTCTCTCAGTTTATGTTTTTATGACACTGCGTCGCATTTGAGGATGTGCCGCTCCCTCTGCGAGTTGCAACTGGTGTTCGTCGGCTCCTTCTTTGACCCTACTTTATGACTTCCTTTGGATTTTAGTCCCTGTTTGTAGTATGCCGAAACCATTGGCAAAATTTCCCTTTTTAAAATCTCGCCTCTTTTTGGGAGCCGTGTCCCAAGAGACATATGCCACCCTTCGCGGATTTTTTCGTCGTTCGCATGCTCTACCCGAAGTAGCTTGGGGATACGACTATTCCCTTACGTCCGCCCTTGCGTGTCGTCTTTTGCATTGAATTTAGATTTTGGGTATTCTGATAGATCCTTTCAAGTTCCAACTTGTCGCTGGCGAGCCTGCACCCGATCGCGGTCTTTGATATTTTTCTAAACAATGCTTTTGAGTGTCTACTGAGCCTCTGATGTCAGCCGCCTTTCTTTTCCCTGTTTCGCCACGGACCCCGCTCTACGTGTTCTTTTACGTGTTACACTTTCTTACACTTATTTTTGATTATATTTTTGAGATCGTGGTTCATTTGTTACTTAAATTAATCCACGATCTCAATGCTCCCTCCTAAGTAAAATTTTTGATTGTAAGTGAACAATTTTTTATTTACTTTATTTTCAAGTTTCATTATTATTCATCTGTGTATTCTGATCCTAAACCTATATCCTGATGTTACCCGATTAGTCATAATTATTAACACTGATGTTTTCACCTCCACGGAGCATTCCCAGGCCATTGGTTCAATTCCTTTCCGTGCTTTGTTTTATAATGTTTGTTGTTTGTACTTATGCTTACTTGTTTATTCTAGGTTATTATCGGCTGTTTTACACGTACCCATCACCAACTTATTACTACAATTCTTTAATCCATAACACAAAATATTTCTAATACCTTATTATAGCATGATCCATATCCTATTGATTAATGATTAAATCCAGGTATCAACTTTCCTCCAAACCTGATTCTCCCGACCTCATTAATAATCTGAACATTTAATTAATTACACTTACTATTTATACATAGGATATTTATTAATCCTATCCTATTTGCCCCGCGCTCGCAAATAAGTGACCATCTCACGGACTTCATCTGGCCTCCAGTTCGTGTCGCGCTGCTATGGCAACTGAGGACGCCGCGCCTCCCCCATTGCCTCTTGGATTCTGCGCGTTGCTAGGCGAGCGAAGACGCTGCATTTGCTGCCCCCTCTCTCGCGCTTGCCGCGTTGCCATGGCAACCAAAGACGCTGCTCCTGCTGTCCCCTCTCACGCGCTGCGTTTTCCCTTCACTTTTGGTCGCTAGGTGGCACGCGCCTGGCTCTCCCCCTCCTCGAAGCTTACTTCCCCGAATTCGAGTAGCCTGCGGGCCATTCTTTCGCCTGGGTCATACACCCACTTCCGTTGACGGATTCTATCGCTACGGGCGCTAGACCTTTCTCTGCGTTGCCTGCATGCCCCTTGCAGCTGGTGCTTGCTTACTGCCCTAGTGCTACCGCCACCATCGCCTCCTATCCAGCTGTTCTGCTGAACCGGCTCGCTGTTCGACAACATCGCGTCGCTTCTAGACGGACGTGCGATCAAATCCCCTACTACCAACTGACGCTCGTTCTCCATCCGTTCATAAGCATTACTCGAGGTGTTTTGCGTTACAATTACTAAGTTATTATTACATTTTCTTACGGTTGCAAATTGAAAATAATTTTGGAAATTCCTCAAACATTTACTCATGCAATCCCCCCGTCTTCACAAATTGAATATCATGTGGAGTTGCTATTACCTGAATAGTGACACTGGCTGACGGCTGATATTCTAAATTTTCACATTTTTCTGTGATACATTGAATGTCATCACGTATAGTGCGTATTTCATTTTCGACTTGCCCTCTTACCTGATCATCAATTTGGCTTATTTCCCTATTTAGATTTTGCTTTTGAGCAGTGACAGCTTCTTGGTTTTCCCTAATCTGCTTTGTTAATTGAATTTTGTCCTCTTTACTGTTTTTAATTTAGCTACCGATTGATCAATATTGATAGTGAGTGAATCACGACGCTGATTAACAGCAGTTTGATTTTCAGCGATTTCCTTTTCAACCTGATTTTATCTGACTTCTTGTGTTTCTAGTTTTTGCTCTACACCTCTTACTCTCTCTTGTGCGTCCCGCATGTGACTAGCAACAATTTCCGTGTGGTCATGGAGTCGATCCTCGACCGTTCTAATTGACTCACGCATATTTTCATTCTCTGCTTTAATTGGTAGAAATTGACTCTTTTAATGCTTCAATTTCCCGTGTCGCTTTTTGAGCCACATTATCGAATTTCTGATTGATTGGTGATTCTATGTCTCTTTTCATTGTTTGAGCTGATTCCTCGAATTTTTTTATTTATTTGACCTGATTGAGCGTTAATCTCTTTTCATTTGATCGAATTTTTGATCTGATTTTTGAGCCGTCTCGAACTTTTTCATCATCTTCAGCATCATGGCTTTGATTCCCTTACCTCATTCTGCATTTCCCTTTCCGGAATCTGACCCGGACGCTTCGGTTTTAGTTCCGAGTTTTTCACCCTCTTTATCCTCCATCGCAGAATCGTCTACGAAACCAGACTCCTCCACTAATATGTCTTTCTCTGACCCTTCTGAACTCATAACTTCGGACACCTGTGAACCCTGATCCTCCTCGAGTCCGGACATCTTACAATTATTAATAACAATCCCCACTCACAAATCACTAATCAAAATCCCTCCAAAGTTCTTATAAACTAACATGTATGTTTGCTGTTGCTCGTTAGCCGCTCAGAAATGGTACTTCCGATTACCTTGATGCATATATTTATTTAATAACTTTGACACTGGCGACTGTCTCAGTTTTTCATTACCAGTCTTGCCAGTTCTTTAATCATACCTTGAGAAATGTTGATGCTAATTAGTCACAAGTTTATTACTCATATTATCACTCCCTGCTAATTAGTTAATTACTTGAGTTAATTACCACACATTAAATTGATTAGTTTCGTTAATGAATGCACCAATTAAATCGATTAGTCCCTGTTCGGGCGCCAATTGAGACGTATTAAACAATTGATTATTAATAAAATGTCTCAAAAAATTATATTTTTTGAGACATATTTTATTAATGATCAATTGTTTAATACGTCTCAGTATATTGAAGAGAGAAAAAGGACAACTACGGAGGAAAATGGCACAAAAGCAAATATTAGGGATGCCATCAGAGGAGGAGAAATGGAATACAATAGAAAGAGTGGATAATTTAAAAATGCAATTAAATCGGTAAAAAGTAGAAGTTGGGATTATTTCTCACAAGAGATGAATGATAAGTCATGTTGGGAAATGCCGTACAAAATAATGGCAGTTAAAATAAAGAAAAAAGAAATATTGTACAGTTTTGGAAGCAAATAGGATGGAGTATCATGGTAGGGGATGAGGAACATATAGTAAATGAATTATTTCCACAAGATGATGAGGAACAAAGGCAATGGAATATAGCAGAAGATAGAAAAGAAGAGATACAAATGACAGAACGTGTTGCATGAAATTGTAAAATTATTAAGAGTGCGCAAGTCACCTGGGTTCGACGGTATCACTCACGAATGAATACAAAAGGAATATAAGAACGTGAAAGAAGAAATGGAAATTTTTAACATATGTATGGACCAGAGAGAAGTACCAAGGCAATGGAATATATCTGTAATAAAACGTTTCCTCAAAGGAAGTGATAGAGATGTAAAGAATCCACGCTCCTATAGGCCAATTTCGCTATTACCAATAAGGAAAATATATGATAAATTGACAGGGAGGAAACTTGTTGTATTTTTAGAGGAAAACAATATGGGTTCCAAAAATACCGAAGGACAGAGGAGGCAATACGGAGACTTCTAAAAAACAGATGAACAAGAGAAGTATTGCTTATGCATTTTTATTGACATAGAATAGGCATTTCATTGTCTCGTGGAATCTCCAATTACAAACGTGCGCAGATTTGAGTCTACTAAAATATTTACAAATGATATTAAGGTCGTATTTCACAAATAGAGTAATGTATTACAAGACGGTGAAGCAAGTATTTTGCGACATGCTTACGAGTGTGTCCGCAAGGATCAACGACTGGTCTTATTCACTGGTTAGGTTAGGAACCCCTGACATAGCAAATGCGGATGATTTGGTCGTGGAGGTGGAGGGACAAAGTCTGAAAAAATTAGAAGAACGGGCACAAGAGATGATTAGTTAAATAGATAGGTATTGTGAAAATGAGAAAATGCGTATATCACAGACAAAATCTAGAAAAATGTGGTTAGGACATGCAGTGGAGAATAGAAGAAATCCAATTTTACGAATAAAAAGACATGAAATAAAACTGGTAAGGCAACAAAGTTACTTAGGAATCATTATAGATGAAAATTAAACTTGAAATAGAGAGGATTAATAAATTGAACATTGGAAGTGAGTTATGGTGTTAAACATCTTTACTTAGGAGCAGTGTGAAGAAAGTTAATATATGGCAGTAGTGTATGGGGGGGGGGAAGATTGTATACCAGAAATATGAGATGAAAAGACCCATTCAGCGCTGGTGCCTAAGACGAATTATGGGATGTTACAGTACGGTATCTTAAGAAACAATAGAAGTCCTAACAGGTATAATCCCTGTAGATTTATATATCCAGAAAATAAAATTTTGAAGGCTAATACTTAAAAAACAAAACAATTTCTAAATGGAAAAGAATTAGTTGGAAATGCAGCAGAACAATATAGAGAACTACAGAAAGATTTAACAAACGGTTGACATATTAGGTGGGAGAAAAGTCAAAAGAGAAGATAAATATACAGATATATGAAGGATGTAACGTATGCACAAAATAATAAGTGGTATAAAACCACACCATACATTATTGAGCTTGGAGAGTACACGAAAACTTTCGAAGTTACGTGCAATAAAAGAATAAAAGAAAGATGGTCTTTGTTTATGTTCGAAAGGAGTAGAAACACCTGATCTGTCATTCGGTACTGTCTATTGTATGGCAAAGAGAGAGCAAACTACACCAAAACTTCACAACAAATGGAGCAGCAACCAATGCAAGATACGAGCCAACATATTAGGACTAAGTACATGTATCAAGAAATGTAGAATATATAACGCAGTTAGGATGTTTAAGGGATGCGTATAATTCGACGTCGAACTACACAATGCAGGATGTGGGTAAGAGAAAAGAGAACATCAGATATAACAAAACATAAGAAAAAGAGAGATAAGAAACAAAGTGTGCTGAACGTGTGATCTAAATACATTTCTTTTATTTCTCTGAAGTGCTGCCGGTACAGAGGAGTAGGAGTGTCTTGCATTGGAAGTTAAGATAGTTGAAACTCGGTAATTCGTTGAATGAGGGACCATGGTGGGGTGAGAGAATGTGGGTATTTCACCGGAGGAAGCAGGATCTCATTTTCCTCCATTAGATTTTTAAAGCGGACACCCGCTGGGCGGGGTAACGAAGGTCTTGCAGTATAAGATGAACAAAATTTTGCGAGAATGGTTGTGTGCGCGAGTGGTCTGATCTGAAACCCCCACCAGTTTCACTCCGTAAGATCCAACTAAAATATTGCGATTTCTCCTGAGGCATGGTTCGCCAGCGTGTACTAGTAAGCAGACTATTCGACTGGCGCGGAAGGCACTGGTTGTAATGCGAACTCCTGTACGAGTATGATGGATGCTGTTAAGGGGCCTGAGTGCAGATGGTGAAACCGAGGCATATACAATACTGCCATAATCTATTGATCGAGACTTCTATACAGGCGAAGAAGGCAAGTGCAATCTGCACCCCATGATGAAGCGCGTAGCCTGCGAACGCGGTTTAGGGATGAGTTACAACGGGATTGGAGTTAACATATGTGATTGTGCCAAGTCAGTGTGTGGTCGAACGTGAGACCCAGGAACTTTGCAGTCAACGAAAGGAAGACGTTGGCAACCAAAAAAGATCTGGATCATTGTGGACATTGTATATCCTACAGAAATGCATACAGCATGACTTGAACACAGAAAAGGTATAGCTGGTGGACATACTTTACTCGTGCAAACGGTATAAAACGAATTAGAGTTGCCTCTCAATGAAAGAGAGAACTGTACTTTACGAATAGTAGAGGGCTTAATCGCCTGTACCAGTTTTCGAATCACTGACTCAATACTATTTATGGCCATGGCAAATAGAGTGACGCTTGGGATTGAGCCCTGTGGTACACCGTTTTCCAAGGAATGACTAGATGACAACTGATTACCAAAGCGAACGCAAATAGACCGTTCATATTGGTAGTTGTCCAGTAATAGAGGAAGAAGACCTCGAAAACCCCACGAATGTGCGTAGGATTCCGTACGTCCAGGTGGTGTCATAGACCTCCCAGGCAAAGAAGATGGTCCTCTAAATACATACGCTGATGACATGGTGGATAACAACGCAACAGGGTTAACCAGCGTTGACCACTTTTCTGAAACCACATTTGATATTGGTCAGAAGGTTTCGCGATTCCAGAAACCAAACTAGTTGGCGATTGATCATTCTTTCTAACAATTTGCAAACGCTGCTTGTCAGAGAAATCGGACGAATGTGCGACGAATTAAAACTATCTTTTCCCTCCTTTGGAAGTGGAATATATATGGCTATTTAGCAGGGACGGTATGCACTTTCCAAATACGGTTGAATAATTTCAGGAGTTTCATACCTATCTCTGGAAGATGTTTTGGCATAGTATTATGTATTTAGCTCCGCTATTGACAAAGGAATGTTATATTCCTCTCGTCTTTAATTGAAAGGGCCATGTTCTGTTGTTTATCTGTTTTTGTTTTTTTCTCCTGTTTTTTATAAATTTAGATTTCGCATTGGTTCTCTCCTCGAGACAGTCGCCGTGATCGCCGCTGGAAAGATAACTCGGAAATAGAAAGTATTTCTTCTTGGTGAGCGAGAAAGGGAGGAAATACGTTGACGACTGTGAGAAGAGGACTTAACGAGGTTACTATATGAATTGAATGGTCTAGCTTTATGAGACCTTGTTAAACGAGAAGATTTCTACGGGGGACGACTCCGAGATGGAGTTCGGGAAATTCTTTGCAGTCTTTGGTTCCTGGGTAGACGTGGATGTGGAGACATGTTTTGGACGGAATTGATTTGTTCTCTGTTGGTGTAATTATTTTACACCTTGGAAAGTGGGGGATCGTAAATGCATGCCCGCACTTCAGAATTGCACATCCGTGGTCTCAGTAGTTCCTCCATGTTCAGCTGACTGCCAGAGGAAGAGGTTTCGTTGCGCTGACATCTAATGGAATATTTAATCTTGCTGAGGGATGTTTAATGAGGTAGCGACGCCTAGCCTCAGGGAAAGACACCCCATTCGTAGCCCGGATCTTTTAGATGTCCTTCTCCATCACAATTAAAGGCATGTGTTTGAATTGGAGGAATGACTCGCCTTACAATTCTTACAGCACGGAGGCGACGAGCTTAGTGACGACTCATGCACCGGTTTACCACAAGTGACACAAACATCGCAGGAGGATTTGCAGCAATCCAATGTGTGACCGAATGTCTGGCACGTAAAGCAGCGCAGAGGGTTCGGCACATGTTGGCGAACACACAGGGTATAGATCCCACAAGATATGGTTTCTGGAAGAGAGGGACGATCAAATATCAGAACCAGTGTGGAGGTGAGGACAAAATTTCCCTACACCTTTCTCTCAATTCTATGTATGTTCACAACTCCTTCAGGTTAAAATTTTTTCTACGTCTTCATCTACTTCTTGTGCAAAATCTTCGTGGTTGACCACCTCTTTTGAACGAATTAAGGCTGGGGTGTGTGATAACTTTTATCGTCAAACCAGGAATTTCCTTCTGGGACATAATGATTTTATCAGCTTGTCTGTACGTGCTTCTTGCAGAAATTAACCATTCCGCTGGCGCACTACAGACTGCATTTTCCCAAATGTCACGTCGGTTGGTTTCGCAAGACGGCATGCACTGACTGACTTGAATAACTTATCTTCTTTAATACAATTCATAACAAGGAAGCGAGGTTTCGCCGGCCGCTCGCTGTCCTTGCAAAAAAAATCAGTTCAAATCGACAGTTTCGCCAGTTTTTTTTCGAGGGGAAGGATGCAATGAGGGGGGTTAAATATTTTATACGAATGGACTTTTATTCTCGTGTCCACCACGGAGTCCTAGAAGGGGACATCCCGCTGGGGTGCGAGGGTTGACACGGGGCACACAGGTTTGCATCAACGCCGCCGACAAGCCGGCAGGTCACCTCTGAGCTTCCCCCCACCCCGGAGTTCAGTGAGAGACCTAGCCCGAGCCAATTGATCAAGGGTGGGTGAACCACCGATAGGCCGTCTAGAAGAGGCCGAGGCCAGAAAAGGCAAATTGGACACTCACTAGCAAACGAATCGTCGTAGGGTCGCATGGGCCCCTCAACATACCAGGACACCCCATCCCTCCGACACGGATCGCCATGCACGACAAACTTATAGGTGAGCGTTCAGCACACACAGAAGGCCGGCAGAGAAGATAAAAAGCGATAAAGGTGATGTGCTCAGTGAATAAGAGGAAAGGAAATGAATACGTGTGAGCCTTCTCTGTATCTCCCCGTTAGGACGGGGATCGACGGGGAAAGAGACGGAAATTCCACTCTCCGTTTCCCTCATAAAATATTTCAGAATAAAACCTCACCCTATCTCTATTCATTTTTTAAATTTCTTTCGTATGGTGATAACTTAAATACGTTGTCTTCCTCAAAATTAATTCTTTTAACCTCCGCACACGAAACTCAGAAATTCTCTCGTTCTTTGTCTATCGAGGCAGCAAAACTGTGGAAGAACCTTGATAACAATATGAGGAATATTTCAATAAAATACTTGTTCTCCCATTCATTGCGACCCTCTTTGCTCTCGGAGTTGCAACTCAAGGACCACGATATGAATGTTGCTGGATGAATGAGTTATTCTTTCCCTTCTTATGCCTTTCTTTTTATATTTTATTCCTATTTTATTTTATCGCAAACATTAAGTCTTACAAATTTTTACCGTGTAAATGTGTTAACTAAGAGGTTAAGTTTAAGAGAAGGCGTTTGCCTCCATCGCGCCTCAGAATATAGATGTGTTTTAATATTATTGTTATTATTATTGTTTTTGTTACATGTATGAATGCTTCATAGACATGAACTGTTAAATGTTGAAGTTAGTACTAGTTCTCTCTTCACTCTACGAAAATAAATAAATAAATGAACTGCTCGGCGTCCTGTTGTACTTTGAAAATATCAAGTTTTAAAATATTTGTTTTTTTATGTATCGAAACATTTATGGATAATGTACCACATCGGGAATCGTAATATATTGGAGTTGGCTAGCCTGCTTCTGGCGTTCGCTACGGTTGTGAATGAGCTCTCCGTATTTTTCAATTTAATCTTCCTAATTAGATTATTTTTCTCGAGTTTTTCTGATTGAGTTGTATTTAGTTCTTGCCTTTATTATAGTGAAAAAATTGTTTGTTTTGTGTGTGTTAAGTGGAAAAAACATTAAAAACATTTCCCAAGGTTTATCAAGCCTAACGGACCTAATAACGGTTTTCATACAAGTGCTACTCGAAGGTGTGATAAAGTTTACGTAAGTACAATTGGAATCATTAATTTAGTTTCTTGGTGCATCAAGAGTAAACATTAGGGTGCATTTAGATTTTCTTGTGCATATTCTATCACACAATAATTAAACTTTCAAAGATACTCTGCTCCATTGTTGCACTCAAGTTTTCGTCGTCATAATTCCATAGAATTATGACATCATTTTGCGATTAGATTGGTTTAGGAAACCCGAAAATTCTGATATTTATCTTAATTATAACTCCATTTTACAGAAGATCAATACTGCTCTTGGATCAATACTGCTCTTGGACTCTTACATTAAGTGACAAGAAATTCCATCAAAAAAACGTGAAAGTAGTATATAACATATTAATTAATAATAATTTTCCAAGAAAATTGGTAAATCGAATCTTATATAATACCACTGTGCGGAACCCTGAAATAGGTATGGGTAAGGAAAATATAAAGCCTGCTATATTTAAATCAATTACTTATGTTGGAGGTCTATCAGAAGGGCTTAGTAAAGCTTTGAAAAATAAAGAAGTGGGTATTGCATATAAAAGCAGCAATACTGGTAGACATTTGTTTAGTAAAGTAAAGCAAAAGATTGAGAAAATTGATACAAATAATGTATATCAGGTAGATTGTAATGAGTGTGATAAGGTTTATGTTTGGCAATCCTCACACTTGGTAAATAGGAGATTCACACAGCGTATATATGATCTCAAAAAGGCTCAACCCATGTGTGCTTTAGAAAAACATGCTTTGGCAAATCAGTTTTTATTTTCAAAAGGCAAGAATTTTATGTGTGGAACCTAATCATAAAAAAAGATTAACAAAAGAAATGGTTCATATCATTGAGTTAAGTGATAGAACTAGTAATATACAAACTGACACGGATAATCTAAGCAATATGTACAAAAATATTGTTGATAAATTGGTTGACAGCAGTGGTAAGGGTGCTTCACCATGACTGACTTTTGATTTGCCATTTGTATGTTTGACCTGCTCCAGGAAGGTGGTAGATATGTAGTGAGTTTAGAGGTTATGGCTGGAGGTTAGTGATGGTGTTCCATAGCATACAGGTATGTAGTTTTGTATAATAGATGGTTTGGGTATGTGGTAACAGTTTTTAGAGTTAAATAGGGAGGAAACTTTGATATATTGTGTTATTATATTCAAGTGTACTATAAATAATAGAAAATGTGTATGTTCTTTGTAACCCTGATGAAGGCAAAAGAAATTACCGAAACGTTGGCGTTGTAAAAGTAAGATTCTTTTTTATTTTTGACCAATCCTCGAAGAAACTGCTATTAAATTTATTATTATACTGATATCTTTCATTCAGTGTTAGTTGCCAGTTTTAGTGCATTCTCATTTGCTTTTGTCGTTAAGTTGCTTATCAAGTAGCAGCAATAGACACTATCGCATTCCTCACCGCATTCAAAGTTGAACTTCTGCAGGCTTACAATGAATTGGTACAGTACATTGACACACGGATCTACGTTGGAAGAGGTCAATACGAACACAATCGGCGGTTGGACTGTAGTCAGGAATTCTCGTCGTCCTTCCAATTACTGTCACCCGATTAGTCCAATGACACATGCACCACCTGAACTCTTCACTCAGAATAGGTTTAGTGTGTTCGATGACGTGCCCAAGTTTCCTCCGCTTCCTTATCCTCCTACCCTTTTCATCGCTTCCCGTCCAGTACCTAAACACGTTCACAAATTACGCACTGGTAAACACAGCCGCCCAAATCCACGTAAAGTATTGCTACCCAGAGATGAAGCCAAAATATCCACGCAGAAATCAAACGTGCTCATATTAGCTGATTCGCACGGTCGCCACATGCCCTCCGTTTTGTGTTGATTGCTTCCCAACCAGTTGTCAATATCCGGTGTCTTCAAGCCAAACGCTCGTTTGACTGAAGTTTTTCGAGAACTGGACATCTACACCAAGACACTCAGAGCGGGACACAGTAATCATCACGGGTGGGCCGAATGATAATAACTTGGGAGGTCATTTCAAAGCTTCTAAACATGTACAAAAACTAAAAACGGCCTCTTAGCACACAAACATAGTACTCTCTAGCCTGCCTCCACGTTTCTACGTTTCACAAATAAACCACGTAATTAACCTGGTAAACATCTCCCTAAAACATCACTTGGCAGAAACGAAAATCAAATTTTTTTGGTTTGCAGCCATACCTGACTGCCAAGGACATTAACCAGCACGGTTTACATCTGAAACCGCCTGGAAAACATCATTTCGGTTCTCTCCTAGCTTCACATCTGGCCTCACATCATCCACCTACCCCTTTACCCACTCCTACTCCTGCTCACCTCTTCCTGCTCCTAACTCATCTCCTCCTCCACCTCCTCCTGTTTCTATCTCATCACCCTCTCCCCCACCTCCTGCTCCTACCTCATCACCATCTCCTCCTCCCATCTTTATCTCCACTCATTTCTTCCCCTGTCCCCGTTCTTTTACCTACGGCTTCCTTATCTCCCACGTCATCTATTCCTACATTCACATGTCCTCCCGCCTCCATACACAATTACAACTTGCGCTCAAGAGTACGATGTGGTACTCGAAGATGACAATCGCGTTCGGGTGCAGTGTCCGGACTTGATCCGAGACTAGAAGCTGTACCAAATTCATATGCCCCTCTACAACCTAACTTCAATTCAGTTTCTCGAGAGTCGCAAACTCTTTGGGAAAATAAATTAATTATATTTCATCATAATGTCCAATCTCTCAAACAAATCCATTTGATTCCCTATGCTTCACAGAACATAGGCTCTCAACTAACAACATCAATGATTATTTCTAATTGTTATTTTGCAAGTTCCTACTGTCGGCAAAATTTTAGAGCAAAAAATCTCAACACAGATACGTGTATCTACGTTCGTAATGATATAAAATTTTAATTTTCAAACTACAAATCTTAATTTTCAGACTACAAGAACTTCTGCATTGATAGTGTGTTCAAACTTTGTGCAGTTGGTCTGACCGACACCGAAATTATTGTTTTGTGTATTTATAGACCTCAATCAGATTTTGACATATTTTTTTGGAACTTAGAAATTATTTCAAAACATATTACACCTAAATCTACTATAATCTATGGTTACATGTGGCGTTTTTAATATATTATTTGCGTGACGAAAATTAAAAAGATGTTTACAATTGCCAAAACATCGACGACAAATTCAATGTATTTATCTCAATATTCCTCAAACATTACAACTCTAGCTTTCCCATAAAACGCAAGTTAATTAACACAAAGAAATGCAATAGATGGATCACCCAAGGGTAAAGAATTTCTTCAAAAAACAAATGCCGTATATATTATCTTTCAAAATTCTATAACCAACCACCCGAATTCCATGATTATGTTCGTAAATATATAGCTGCTTAGACTATTCTTCGAAAAGTAGTCTATGTAACTAAAGTTATGAAAAACGACAGGCAGGTACTAAAATCGAACAACCGGACAAAAGCCATGTGGAATATTGTTAAAAATTACACGTCTTCCCAAAATAGCAAAGAAAATATTTCTCTGCTAAACGATTGAAAAATCGTATCAAATCCACAGGACATCGCAAATTTGTTTAATTCTTACTTCTCAGAAGTAGGTAAAATAACGAACTCTGTCTCCAAATCAATGTCCTTAATTTATATCCACCCACGTACCCAATTCTATGTTCACTTCCGAAACTAACGCCAGTGAAGTCATGAAAATCATCAGCTCATTAAGAAACAAATTTTCGACAGGCATATATGATATACCCGAGTTTACTGTTAAATTTTCGTCCCACGTTATAATAAATTCATTCATAAAGATATTTAATAGTTCTTTATCGGAAGGGGTATTTCCTAACATATTTAAGAGAGCTACTATTAAACCTTTACACTAGAAAGGAAACGAACTTAATGTTGGAAATTATCGACCAATATCTGTACTGCTCACTTTCTTAAAATTCTAGGAAAATTTTTCTAAAAGCGTCTTCTATATTTTTATCAAAAATAACATTCTCTCTGACGATCAACACGGCTTTTGGAAATCCTTTTCGAACACCAGCGCTATGTTTTCTTTCTTAAACGATGTTACTACTTCTCTTGACCGTGGAGAAATTCCTCATGGTGTTTTTCTTGATTTATCTAAAGCATTCGATGACATCGATCACGCAATTATCCTTTCAAAATTGCTATCTTTTGGCATTTGTGGACTTCCACATCAATGGCTAACTTCCTATTTACAAGATAGATATCAACAGGTCGAAATATCGTATACTAAAAATAAAGTACTTCAGCATATTCTTTCGGAAATGAAGCCACTTACTCGCGGAGTTCTCCAAGGTTCAATTCTCGGCCCTATATTCTTTTTGTTGTATGAGAAAGACATATCATCCACATCAGATTGCATAATGGTTCTTTTTGCTGATGACACTAATTTAGTATGTAAACACGCCAACGCTCAAACAGTTTTGTCTAAACTTTCGGCTTGGTTCCATGCAAATCGTCATATTGTAAAAACTGACAAAACAGTGTCTGTCATTTCACAATAGTATCACAAAATCTTTACCCCAGGTTTCTCTTTCTTTGAATAACACAATTGAAAACTGGTACGAATACAAAATTCTTAGGTCTCCATATTCAAGACAACCTCAAATGGAATTGTCACGTTTACAATTTTAATTCCCAATTAAGCAAATTGTGTTACGCATTCGGAATCTTAGTTAACGTAGTTAGTCCACGTATTTCCCGTTGCGTATATTTTGCAAACGTTTACTCCCATTTACATTACGGCATTACCTTTTGGGGCAATTCAGGTCAAGGTATTTAAACTTTCAGAATTCAGACGAGGATAGTTCGGATAATTTGTAAATCTCACCCTCGAAAAACTCTTGTGAACCTTTATTTAAGGAATTAAATATCGTAACATTTCCCTGCATTTATATTTATTAAGTGGTCGTGTTTGTTAAGACCGAATTACTGAAGGGCCATCCTTGCTTCATACGAAAGTCTCGTTCACGAACACAATACACGCAATAGGAATGATATTCATCGTCGTAGTGTCAACCGCTCTTTGCCAAAATGGACCATATCATTCGGGAATCGTTCCATGTAATTCCCTCCCCAAAAATGTAAAAGATGGAATTGAATCACTTCCAGTTCGCGGTTAAAAGCGACCTTCTACACCAGTGCTTCTACTACGTAAGAGAATTGATTGATTTTAATAAAAGTTAAATCTGTCTTGTGCTTTATCACGCAATTGCTTTGGTACTTTTTAAATAACTTATAACAATTTCAAAAACTAATTTCTTGCATGAGTGTGTAGTTTTATGATTCATATTAATTTAGTTTTATGTGTACTCAACTTTGGCACGGTTGTGTACATTAATTCTGTAGCGCCATCATGACCCGGGTTTTTCTCCAGTTTTCCTTCGGGTAGAGGCGGATTTCTTATACAGGTTCTCTAGGCTTTATCTAGGGGTATGTTTATTGTAATAATAAATCGTGAATTTAGTGTTATTTCAATTCTTATGATTTTTAAACACTATACTCAGAATAATCTATATTTCGATAATTTCTACATGTTCATTTTTTGTGTTAAATTACAAACATATTGACTTTCTATTAGTATTATAACTCGCAGCTAACTTTTTATCTTATCTAGGAATTTTTGCTGAATTTTTTAATCCGCCTCTGTCTTAGGGCCCTTGATGGGAATTGATGGGGTGGTTCCTTGGGTTGCTTCCGTAGAGTAAATTAGCGCGTTGTTCTCCACGTGGTTATACGCAGTTTGTACTGCTTTTTTGACAATAAATTTAAAAAAATTTAATTAGAAATGTATATTTTATTGATGAAAATAGTTTTTTTAAATTTATTTTATTGTATGCCTTTTGGCGAGGTTTAGGCCATGAGGCCATCTCTTACACCTAACCGTTGAATTGGGAATTGGGAAGGTGAGGTTGCGGTGAAATTTATGGTACCGGACCGTCATTTGTGTAGGGTTGGCTTGGGAAATCCCAGTTTAAAACCTCACCTAGTTCGACTGAGCAGAGTTTGAACGCACGCTTATACCGCCCAGCGGGATCGACTAGACCACTGGGCCACCGCTGTCGGAGTTTTAAAAAATTTCGAAAAAAAATTAAAATAAAAGGTGGTTTTATTTTAATAAAACCATATGAAAGTAGAAATTGAATAATTTGAAAAAGTAGGAAAAAATGTGTCCTTATATTTCGTAACTTGTTCGGTGATTCGTCTTCACGTCGAACTGTTATATTGCGAAGCCATTCGGGGAAGATTTCAGGATCGAGATGTCATTGTCGAATCCAAACATTCTTTGCTGTTTCTATACTACAGACTTGTCTTACGACCGCTAGTTCACGCTTTTTATAATTTACTTTTAAAATATAATTCTCTGTCTTTAATATCCGATACATGTTGTTGAAATTTACTTTATTTACTTGCGTAATTCAACTCTATTGTTCGCTAACGTGATAGATATCTTTATCACTAAACTTCCTGTTGCACAACTGCTTCAGTAATGTTAAAATAATTTATTGGTTTTATGAAAAGACGTTAACATGAGTTTCAATTTACTTATAAATATTATAATTTTATATTATTGTAGTTAATGTTATGTGACGTTAATTTTTTCTTATCCTTTATCACACTTTATCCTTTATAGTACTCTTAATTCTGATTAAATAAATTATTTTTCATGCATGTTCCTTTTTATTAATAATAGTTTTTATTTGTATGCATCCTTGGCTTGGTAGTGTACATTATCTCTGTAGTGTATCATTTTTGTCCCGTTTTGTTTCGTTTTTCCTCCGAGCAACGGGAAATATATGTGGGTAGTAATGTCATTAATACTTTTGTTAGTATTATTCTCAAATTTTTAATTCATTTAATGACTGTCTTTTGGAAATAATATGTGGATAACAGCAAGTATTTGTTAAAAGAAACTTTTTTTTAATGTCAAATCTGTCAGTACCTTTGGATTCTTGATCGGAATTGATGGAATGATCCCTTCCTTGTTTCTGGAGATTAAATAGGTTTATTGCCCCCATACTTGGTCATGGTCAGTTAGCAACTTCTTGTTTGACTATACAAATTTATTTCTTTATTCAGTATTATGTAACATGGACCTGCAGTGTCGCTACTAGCATTCCTTCTCTCAAGCAGAGTGCCATTAGAGAGCATCTGTTATGTTAAGTGATAAAACTTGAGATGACTGGGAAGTGTAAGACTCCAGGGTGTGACTCATATTTTAGAAAACATGTTTGTACTTTTAGGGGGGGGGATGTGAAGTCCTGCTGATGCTCTATTGTAACTGTCACAATAAAGTGACTAAAATGACTTGTATCTGTGACCACCCGGACGGAGCCTGCCTCCACCGGATAGGGGTATCATAAGTTATTGCCAGTTGGTAGAAATAAAAGAAATCATCTTGATGTTGCCCAAAAACTTTTGTGTCAAACGCTTAATGTGTCAAACTTCTTATCTTAATATAAACGGGGCTGGCTTTTCGGAACAGCATCTACATGCCTGCGATGTGTGTTACCAGTTACACTCCCTCCGTTTGCTGGAGTAATGTACCTTTCTTCACACGAGGCTATAAAAGCTGCTTTGAAGTTGTCTCGTAGCATGTCATAATAATTGTAACCAGACTGTTATTCTGCGCTACTTCGTGTAGCGTAATTATACTTTTATTTTATCTCTTGTATGGACTTAAAATTGCTGCACCACCTACCTACATCCTCATTAGTACTCACCAGAGGAAACATAGCTTTTCTCCGATCCCACTTTAGTTATCTTCAGTGTGTGGTTTAATCCATTACATCAGCAGAAGGTAACATTTCAAAATGTAGCAGATGATGAAAAGAAAAAAATGCGTAGATGTGACTTACTTACCCAACATGAGAACTAACATACGTCACATATCACCCATAATTTTGAATATAACAATATTCCTTTAATTTTACAAAGTTGTCATGTTTTACTAAGAAAACTATCTGCACCATTAACATGGATCTTTCTAACTAAAAGACCAGTGTTGACAACATCAAATGCTGCATAGAAATCAGTGTATATTGTTTCAACAGTTGAACCTAACTCTATATTTTCAACCAAATGTATGTACACTCAAGAGTTTGGACAGTGTCAACCTATCTTTAGTAAAACCGTGCTGTTATTCTCACATGAATTTTCTCGAATAACATAACTTTTCTTATACACGTTCATCAATACGTTTAGCAAATACATTACACGTAATGAGTGGTGTGTAATATTGATGACTACTCAAATCCACGCTTAAATTGGAGAATTTTAAAATCATCTTCCTCTTCCCTGAAAAGAAAACCAACAGATAAAGATTTAGTAAGTACGAGAATAAAAAGTATGTCCACATTTTTTACTTAACAAAGAGTAATTTTTTTTTTTGGGGGGGGACATGAACTGAAGCAATTCGATCGTGGTATAAATCTTCAAAAGTAGGTTATAAACATGAGTTGAACGTAGGAGTTATTTGTACAATTCATGATCATCCTGACACAATACATTTAAACGACCTGAAGTCAATGAATACAAATATACAAAATTGTCAAGTTTAACAAGTAAATAATTCAAAACAAATTTATTGAAATATCTAATAAAAAGGAATTTGGGTCAACTGAGAGGGGTAAAGGAAAAGTCTGGTTAATTTAAATCGAGACAAAAGGACGGGTGCGTCAACCTCTTTTTAGGAAATAAAGGACAGTAGAAAAATTGAATGCGTTTGGAGATCGTCAGAAATAAGGAAGAGAATGCTGGAACCTTGTGACATACTACAAAGATTTTTGACCCATTTACCCTCTTGAAAAGGGAGAACCCTGAGCCAGCGGTGGAAACAAAATGGGAAATTAGGGGTGAAGCTTTTGAAATTCAATGACGATAAACAAACAGCCAGAAACTTTCGACCTTGTGACGCTCAGTCGGGAGAAGCAATGATAACGGTAATATTGAAAGGGAAATAGACTGGAAAGAGGAATGTACGTACAAGAACAGGTAAAGGGCACAAAGAATAACAATGGTAGTGATGACTAATAAAAAAAATAAGAGTCCAAGTTATGATGACAAACGAAATGATAAAAATGTATTCGAATTAAGATTTGTTAGAAATATACAATTGGTGTTACGAATATGGTTATTTCCCAAGGTATTGGAAGGTATCTCAAGCTTTTCTCTTAAGCCCTAGCTTAAGGGAATAGGGACAAAATGTTACGCTCTTCATACAGATTAATAGTTCTATTATTTAGTGGGAGGAACGATATTTGATAAAATAATGTCAAATAAATTACAAAAACAACTAAGAGAGAAAATGAGTTAATTACAGTACGGCTTTACATCTGAAAGAAGTACAGAAGCAGCTTTAGAAAAAATAATTGTGAAAATAACGGGGACAAAAAAGATATGCAATTATTGCATGCATAGATTTCACAGATGCATTCGATAGTGTTCAATACAAGGTGATACTTGAAGAATCAGAAAATAAAATAATTTCTCAACCACTACAAAAATTAATAAAGTCATACTTAGAAGATAGAATAATACTACTAAATATAGGAACAGAAAGAAGTAAAATAGATAAAGGATATCCGGAAAGTCGCACAGGCCCAGTTTACTGGAATGTTACTCAATGTAATACTTGAAAAAATTGAACTAGATAATATACAAATTATAGCATACGCAGACAATGTAGTGATTATCGTTGAGGGAAAAAGTAGACGTGAACTTGAAGAAAGTGGGCGGTTTTGACAAAGTTCGAGGAATGCACCAACAGAATTAACGATATCCCGAACAAAATCAGAAGGGATTGTCTTTGGCATGCCACAGAAAGGGAAGAGCAGAAGGAATAAATTTATTTATTTATTATTAATCCTATAATAAAATTTCCAGAATGGAGACTACCAATACGAGATACCGTGAAGTATTTAGGAGTCGTACTAGATGAACGTCTAACTTTCACAAACCAAATAATATACATGGGGACGAAGATTAAAAGATTGATATATGGCTTAACAAGAGTAGGAATAAATAAAACAACTATAGGACTCACAGAGTTAAGACATCTACAAACGGGTTATGATACCAATAATGTATTGCAGCTGAGCCTGGATAGATCGAAGAAAATTATAACATGGAGAGAAAACAAAGTTACTTACAGAGAATGTGTTTGAATAATTGGATTGCATAATTGTGTTTGAATAAAAGTATATCGACAAAAGCAATATTTGTAATATTAGGATTACTACCAATAGATATTGAGCTTGATAAGCACTGCCTACGTTATACAATACGTAAAAGAGAAATCATGCAATTGGAGATGAAATAATACGACCTGGGGAAAGAAATTGAAAGGGAAGAATTGGCTCAGATATTCGGCTTGTTGGGATATTCGCTGGGAAAAAGCAAAACTGAGCAGAATCGCATACCAGTTCATTAAAACTACGTTACAG
Organism: Laupala kohalensis; assembly: GCA_002313205.1. Classification (NCBI taxonomy): domain Eukaryota; kingdom Metazoa; phylum Arthropoda; class Insecta; order Orthoptera; family Trigonidiidae; genus Laupala; species Laupala kohalensis. The sequence goes on along the minus strand of NNCF01126399.1, from coordinate 28,699 downwards.
CTATATAAATAAAAGGTTTCAATCATCACAAGCAATGTTACAAATACTGACGACATGGTAACTTTCGAGAGCATGGGGATAACCACAACTAAAGAATGCTTATGTCAGCAAGAAAATAATACTGTAATCTATGCATTACATAACTGCACTCTTGTTAGGAAAGAGACAGCACAGTGATGCAATGTACCAGGAAAACGAGAGTTTACACAGATAAACAATGGACACACTATATTAGAAATAATTATTCATGGCTTTTGAAGACTATGTGCAACAAGTAATGACAACACGACAAACATATGGACTAACAGCTTGGTAGCAGAATACTCGCCACCTCCCCGCGGTTGGGACTAACATATGCACCGGAGAAGTATAGATGACTAAAAGGGAGCGGCCTGAAAGGTAAAAAGGATACATTCGAGAGAAAATACACGAGAGAAAGAAGAAATAGAAAAAGAAAAAATAGAGAAACAAAGGAGTAAATTAAAACAGGAAAAATGGCGAGAGAGAAATAGTCTATAGTCGCGGCACTGGGTATGTAAATGAAAAAAAGACATAATAATGAAAATGAAAAAAAGACGCTTAGCCGAGGGTGGAGACATCAAAACACCAAACAGATACCAATGGTGACGGGAGAGTGTCTATGTGATCAAGATGATATATAACGGGAACTAGGAACGTGATTGGTCGAAAAAATGTGGTCGAAAGATCGCGGACCAATTAGAAAACATAATGTGAAATATCGTGAAGCCTCACAACAAGCATTGAATGGCTGAGAAATGATGACTTATGTTAAAGGCGTGACTAACCCTAGTCATTTAGAAGGGGGAAAGGGTAAGCGAAACAAAAGAAAAGTTCGCGCATACAGAACATAAATCTCAAAAATCGGAATTCAAAGTGACTAAATACTTTTCTTCAGCAGTGATATGATTATCATTTTATATATTGTTCTAGAACATTCGTATCGAGATTTAGATCCATGTATCTATTCGGATCTTCGTGATCGTTGTCTCCTGATTGATTATTCTAAGTGTTCAGGGAGATTATTACTTTGTGAGCGCTGTTACATTATTGAGTTACGATTCGAGAACTGGTCGGTTAATTATCGTGTGGACAATGCTCGGTGAACTGTGCACTCATTACACGCTTTGGTGATGAGTCGGGAAATAGACATTGGCGAGACATCTGAAGACTGATGGGGCCATCGCGAGATGAGACAGCGTACAGACGTAATTGAGCAACGCAGTGGGACGGACTGGTGACGTGATGGAGCAATCATGGAAGCTGAAACGAGAATCACTTGACCGACAGCGATGGTCTAGTGGTAGCGTTTTCGCTTCCAAGATCTCGCACTGGAGCGTGGGTTCAAATCCTACTCGGCAGAACTAGGTGAGGTTTTCATCTGGGGTTTCCCTCACCTACTCCAGACAAATGTTTGTTTGGTACCATAAGATCCCCGGAAATTCAACATCTTTCTTTCCCAATTCTCTCTCAGAAGTCATGGTTAGGTGGAAGAGGAGGCCTCACGAACCTCGCCAAAAAAAATACAATAGAATAAATCAATGAATCTCGTATTAATGCTGTCGTTCATTCATTCCCGCATACCATTGGTCGGGGAACTTGATCGCCATTCTTGCTTCGATTGACATCCCATTATGGCGCCATTTTGAGGTATGAGTTGTACGTACTATAAGTCGATATTAAGATGGATTCTGGTGTTTTATATTGTGCCAAAGTTAAAACGTTCAATCACATAAAAGTGACTTTTGCTTGGGCACAAGCAACGAAAATTATTAATGATCCACGTTTAATCCGAGACATTAGAAATAACTTAGTTAAAGGACTAATAATTGTGATGGGTTATTAAGGTATGATATCCTTCAGCTAGGAACGATACTTGTCCTTCAATTAAGTTCCTTAAGTTTGTTGTTAGTAAATTTTGAGTAATAATAATGTAGTTGAAAGAAATTGGCTGAGGTAATTTGTTTATCACTTGTAAAATTCATGGGTTTTTTTGGGGGGGGGCTGTGCTGTTGTGAATGTATGTGTTTTTGTGTGGGCGTGAGGAGGGATAGTATTATGTATTATCTGTAGCAAAAGTTTAATTTTTTATAGAGATTATTTTTGGAAAAAAATTTTTCTTTTCGATGAATTAATGCGTGTTTTACGAGAAAGTAACGGCCGAACCTATGACCTTGTAAGGAAATCCTGTTTTTTATTAGTGTAATTTTTTCTTTTAAATTAAAAACCCTATTAAATCATTAATTATTCATCAATGAATTGATTAAGGTAACATATATTCTACTTTCATTGTAATGTGTTTATTTCATTACAATTCGTACCCCAATCTGAAGCTATATTTTCATTATGTTCAAATTGGCACCATTGCGTAAGGCAGATACTTTTAAAGAAAGTCTTATAATTTTAATTTTGTTACAATTGACGTCTCGGCGTGGGGCCGTGACGTTTTAAGAAATCTCTATATACAATTTGTTATGTTACAATACGGATCTGCAAAGATGCATACTTTATGCAGAATCTTATTCTTCCAATCCCAAAGACATGATCCCAAAGATTGATTGCAGATTGACTTCCAATCCCAAAGATTGACTGGAGAAGGACGCACTTGTTCTTCAGACATTCTGACACCCAGAGATTCTGTTTGGCTCTATAGAAAACAAGCGCATCTCAACGTCGACCGATGACATCGAAGAACGTCTTGTAATGTGAAATCTTTTTTTTCAATCCACGACTTGTTTCGCATCAAAGCACAACCATTTGATATAGCGAAGAGAATGACTTTCCCTACGAAAAACTGTGTTAGAAAACAAGAAGACTGATGTTGCTCCACGTAGAAACGACCTGCGATTGCTTTTCCATGTTCATCTTCGAGAGAATACGCCACAGAATTCGAGAGGTGTACTTTCGCTATTTTGAAGAGTTTTATGGTCTACGAGGGTTCACATACTTTCTGAAAGTGATACATGTATTTGCTGATGCGTACGAGATGACCTACGCAAAATTCAACGTTACGTACGTGGAGCGTTTTAATGTGTGTAGACCGTTTTCATGAGTCTATTGTCCTTGACATATTGCAGTCTTATTTCTGTGGTGCGAAACTTTGTTGCTATGTATTCACGAACAAGAACTAGTACCATGAATAACCATTCATGAGAACTTCCCAAGAGAAACGACGTCACATACGCTCGATTAAACAACACACGCTTTCATGGTGGACTCGGTGAAGTAATGAATTGCTTTTCCCACCAACCATTTTTCGAAGATTGCATTGTAGAATACAGGGTCGTTATCGGTTTTTAGAAGAGTAGGTTTGCGTTAGGATGATGACACGATGTGAATGAATTCCTTCTTGATTGCGGCTCCGGTTATACTCTTCACTCCTTCGGGCCAAGCGTATTTCAAATACATATCGATCCCTGTCAAGATGTAACGCATACCTCTATTGGTCCTCGCATACTCTTGCATATCCACCAAATCGGCTTGTCCTAGATCATCCAATCCCTTGGTGAGCACGCGTCTGCGAAAGCGTTTGCCTGCCGATACCTGGAGTTCCTACGCCAGTTCCCCAAACTCCTTGAGTGACGGAACACTTTAGTTTTAAAAATTTATTGGAACATTATATTCATTTTCTAGTTCTAGCATTCTGGCACAGAGGTATAGTTCCAAGTTAAGGTGTTGAGGTAGTAAAAGCAATTTGTTTTAGGTTTAATAAATGACATTTATTTATTCATTTGATAAGAGCGACAATTCAGAAACAAAGAACATAAATAATTAATGTAAACTCAGAAACAAAAAACTAAAATATTACAAAAAATAAGTACCAAATGGTAATCAATGACTTTGATGGTATTGTTTCTTTGAGTTGCAAATTCGATTGATATAAGGAACTATATTCGATAATTGAATTCTGATATCTGACGACGCATCACGTCTTTTCCTCGACTTCATCTGCGTTGCAGCATAATAAGAAAATCCTGCGTCGCTGAGATAAGAGGTAGGAAAAGGAAGTAATACAAGAACAGCTTTTTTGATAAGTTGGGATATTCTTTAGTTAAGTTTTGCCAAAAACTACTTAATGACTCTTCTTTAAATTTTTGTTTTAAATTGGTGTCACTTATTAAATCGATAAAGCTTTCATAACCATTACAACAGAAAATTGCTGCCTTATGAGATACGCAGAAAGGATTTCTAACCCAAGCGTCAACTTCAATATGTTTAGGATACTATTGCAACAAAGTTTCAAAAAGAAAGTAAAATAATACCAATACATACAGTGATACTAGAACAGTCACAGTCAAAGAGCTGGTGAAAATAGGTCTTAATTTTGGTACTTCTGGCCATTTGTCGCGTGTCTTTCTAGTGTACATATAAAATTGAAGATCATATGTGCATGTGAGCGAAAATTTGACTCAAATCGACCCATAGGGGCCGAATTAACTTTAAGTGAAAATACGTTGCATGAATACGTGCGATGTTTCCACGGGCGAGTGATGTTTGGGATGCCAATATGCAGGTAATGCGTGCATCATGAGTTTGATTTTAAATAGAGATGAATGAGCAGTGTATGGGAAGAGTGTGGATTAAATTTGATTGGATTTAGATACAGGATTCCGAAATATAAGGGAAGCAAAGTTGTCCTATGTGAAAGCGAAAATATTTACTCTTAGTAAGTAACCATTACGTAGACACACAAACCACTTATAAACACATTATTACATTGACGAGAAAATTGTTAGATCACTGTTTATTTTTGTTTACTAACCTTAATTTGTAAAGACCTGACATTTAAAAGTTCAGAACACAAACAGTTTTAAACCTGACGATTCACCTAGGTTTTTAACTCGATCCATTACACACACTCACTTCTCAAAATACAAAACTTATATTCCATGTTTTTTTACTATCCATTAAAAAACCACCCAAGATACACCTTAGAAGCATATGATGTCGTATGAACAATGGACGTCATTAAACAAACACTTTCCGTTCAAGTGTTAGAGGAAAACTGTGGTATTAATTATCGTCACAGCCTAATATTGTACATTCGTGACAGACCATAGCGTGTTCGTATGCTATCCTTGTAACTAAGCGACAGTAGCGCCTCTATCCTCCGGAGTGTATAACAATAGCGCCACAGATATCCCCAAAACGCAACACGATTTCAAAAACGATTTGGGGATGTTGTATATATTTGATAATCCGTGTTATAATCAAGTGGGTTGTGATTCACCAAAACGTGATGCTCGCTCACCACTTGAAGGCACCACTCGTCGAGCTGCAATTTTTTGCCGATATTGTCGCGACACTATGATGTAAAACTGCTATCGTTTTGATGATCAAAAACATCTTTACTCCCTATTTCTGACGGAGAAAACAATTACCTTCACGATAATTTTTATACCCATTATGAGTATTGAACCCATATTGACCATTGGTGACAGCTAAGCAAACGAGGCATGTTAGACAGCACAATTGATTTGTGGATTTTTATACCATAGAATTACAATAGAAACTACAAAGTAATTCAACATAACATAATTAATCTGTTACTTGGCGGTGAGGTTCACCGCAATTTAAGAGATTTCTATGCAATAGGAACTCCCCAATATTCTTGATAGTATATGTTTTAATTTTGTTACATAAACGAAAGTAACAACTAGACGACGATGCAAGTTACAATAAGTTGAAGGAAAAAAATAAAGGAACAGGTTTGTATAGAGGAGGTGAATTTGCGAAGGGTACCTCCAATGATGCTAGTACTCGGAATGGAAGAACAGACGGAAGAAGAGTTCCTGAGTGACTTTCGGCAAAGGAACGGCGAGGGGAGAGGGGTCTATGTGGGTGGTCAAGAAATTAGGGAAGTCAGCGTCAACAAAGAAGATTTTTTTGTGGGGCTTTAGGGCTCGTCTACGGCGAGGTCAATAGAGCCCTTATCAACAAAGAAGAACTGGTTGGTAGAACTTACGCCGAATTGGTATAGGGATGAGATGAGAAAGAGGAAAGTATACCTCAAATATTCATCGTATAACGTAGATGAATTCATTGAGCCGTTGCCCTGCTATAGGTGCATGCCCTATGGACATATCCCCCGTTGGTGTAGAGATGAAAAAGAGGCTTTGGCCATTGATTTCAGGATTGTGAAAACACTTTCGTAAATGCATTAATTGTTTGCGGAGCGGTTTGCCATACGACCATAGTGTTAAAAGTGTGACATGCCCGGTGTACCGGCGTATCAAAGAGATAGTACGTTACAATTTCGAATATGACGCTTAGAGTATAGCAGAAGAATCTCAAAAGAGGGCTGATAGGGTTGTATGAGTTGATTCAACATGTGGACAGGAATAATATCGACAGGTTTATTACAAGAGCCATATTGGCGCTACGGGAAAATGTGTCATGTTCCGCTAAGAATGCGCAGTGTCTATGCACGTAATGGATCGTCGGGCGTAATAGTTCGTAACACGTCATTGGAAATCCTGTAATATCGTCACAATACGACCGAATACGTCCAGGCCTTGTTAATTGGAACAGGAACGATGACAGTGTTGTTGATCGATGTTTATGTGAAGTATAATTGCAAATAACCGGTATATACAGACGACTGCAAAGAATCAAGGATGGAAACAAGAATAAAGGTATATGCGTGTTTGTGTGGGTTTGTGTTGTGTGTGTGATGTGTGTGCGCGTGTTTGTGTTGTGTGTGTTTTAACAGTCGATTGGTCCTTTGTGGCGACATAACGGATAATAAAAGGGGACGGGTTTTGGAGAAATTCATCTTTGATAACGATTTGGCAATTGTCAATATCTATGGATTGTATTCGTTCTCAACGGAAAACGGAGAATCCGTTTCTGACTACAGAGTCGAACACGACGAACTACAGAGACAAAATTGAAACTAAGTGACGAACTACAGAGACAAAATGGAAACTAATTAACCAGCGACCACAAAACGATTATATTCGATGTTGAATTAATAGCGGAGGAACAGAGCTCGCAAACAAAAAAAAATATGGGAAAGTTAGATGGGATAAGCTAAAGCACTATCGACGAGTACAGGAGACTTATATGGGAGATGAAACGAATATGGATATTGACGAATGAGTGGAAAGATTGCAAAGGAACATGCGCACGTTAGTTGAGAAATACTGTCCACTGGTTGGAGGGAAGTATCGCTGGGGCAAACCCTTGTGGAAAACAGAGCTAACAACATTGAAAAAGGAAGTGGGTAGACTACGTAGGAGATACCAGCGAAAGCGAACGGGTGCTCTAGAAAGAAAGGCAGCGCGGGAGATGTCATGGGGCTTCGTCGATACAGGAGGCGAATACGGCAAGTGAAACATGACTGTTGGCTGGAGAACGCGTTGCGGCGGTCAATGTGGGGCCTCCCATACGTCATTGGAAGAGAAGTTACTGAGCAAGACCATCTGGGTGGAAATGCAACAGGACATGTCTTACACAACCACTTGGGAGACGGAAATGAATTGTTTCGCGGTCTCCTTGATTGTAGGGCAGCGACCACAATGCCGGATAGGGACTATGTCTATTCTCACGTTCCAACAGAGACCGTGATTACTGAGCAGGGCGTATCGGTGCTTATTGATCGAGTTCGTCATGGGAAAAGCCCGGCCCATATTATATGGCACAATAGAGTGAATTTTTTTTTATAAATAGTCAAAATACCAAAGTGTTTGTATACGTCACTGGTACGGCGGGTACAAGAGCGTTTCAACAAAAGAAATGTTGGTGGTGTTAGGCATCATGCCCAGAGATTTGTATATTGATCGTCAGATGCTGCGTTATACTGTCCGTCGTGAACATAAAATACAACTAGATAATCGGGTTATTACATCTACCATGAGAGAGTGGAAAAAACAAATAGATGCAACACTCGGAGATTGCTGGCAGATCTGCTGGACAGTATGCTTGGAGGGGGCGGACTTGAAATAGATCATACCCAATGTAGGATATGCGCAACGACACAAAAGATGGTTCCGACTACAAAAAGGTAAACAGGACATGCTAATCTCAAAACTTACCTCAAACGACGAGGACTCGCCCAGGATGATCAATGTGTATGTGACGAAACAAAAGAATCGGTTGAGCATGTATTGTTTGACTAGTGTTACTGATGAAGAGCGACGTGAATGGTATGCCAGACTCAAGAAGAAGGGTATTTATAACTGGACAAACTCTTCGATGTTAATACAGACACGTAAATTATTCGAATGCTTCGAGGAGTAAGTGGCTGGGATAATGCTATTAACGTAAGATAATGGAAACCATTCTTGCCTCCTCGCGGCTAGGGGAGGGGTGTTACCTCATAAGTGCACGTTATTGAAGGCTAAAGGAACGATTGTTAAACGGCACATGGGGAAGGACTGCACAGAATGGATCCTATGAGGTGATAAGTAGTCTTCTCAACAAATTGATTATTGACCAAATCCCTGTTATTGGCTAACCAGCCAGGTCCATTTAGTGTCAAGAAGAGTAAAAAGTGTAAATTTAAATAAATAAATAATATACGAAAGTACCTCTATGAACAAAAACATTTTATCATCATGCGCCACTTTGCCATCTTTTGACTTGTAGAGATAATACAAGACAGTTACCGAGCAGCCTCCTAGTGAGAGAAAATGGTAATCCGACTTTTAAAATCTTGAACAAAATTAAAGAAAAGTTATTGCGATTCAGCGGAAGGAAAAGTCGAATAAAAATAGAATAGCGATAAAAAAATTAGGTGAAGCGAGTATAATCGGATGTGTCGATGAAGACTTAGTATATCACATGCGTTTGAATGCAAATGATTGCGTATTTGTCGAAAAAAAATTTAAGCTTTATAACCAAGTTACTTAGTATGTATTTACTGTAACATTCTTAATTGGCTGAGGTCTCACGTTGGAGCGTCAAATTGTAACATAGTAAAAGTGAACATTTGTTGGATCATTAACATGTCCTGCGTTCCTTTTGGTTCTTTTGTTTCTACATCAGCATCATCTCTAACCTGTTCCTCCCCCATACTACTTTCTTCAGACTCCGATATTTCTTTTGCGCTCGCGCCTGCGTCTACTTCCTCCTCCGAATTGCTAATTGCTTCGTCCCTTCTACTATCTTCCTCGAATTCACTTTCGTCGGCCTTGTCTACTTTCTCCCCGTCTCCTGACAACCACGCTGTTTCGATCTGGTCAGCCATTTCAATTTCAGTTTTTCACACTTCTTATTATCTAATGCATAAAAAACATTTTTTTTTAAACACAAAAAGACAACAAAACAAAAACAAAATCTAATTTATCAACTGTGCTGTGTATTTTATTGCTTACCTATTAACAGGCCACACATTGGCGCGCCAAATTGTAACATTCTTAATTGGCTGAGGGCTCACTTTGGAGCGTCAAATTGTAACATTCTTATTGTGGAGATGCTGCTGATTGAGTGAGCCACCAACCTAGCCCACTCTACTATCAGCGTCTGCACCGGCTAGCTGGTGCCAGGGAAGTTCGGATGAGGGTGGGTTCGGCCCATTTATTCAATGAAATGCACAATTAGAATAGTTTCACACAGCATTGATAAATGAAGTTTTATTTATTACTTACGAAGTTACTTCTATTAACTACTCATTTTTCTCCCCGTACAATTCCCCCAAAATCACACGTTATTACATTCGTTTCTTGATGGACATAAGTGTTGGTACACTATTAGTCCCAACCACATTGATTTCATACTAAAAACATAGGTTAACTAATTTTGATTGCTATTTAAAATGTTTTCGTAAACAGTTACTAAATTCTTATTCATATTTGATTCTTTCATCACGGAGCACACGCACCTTTTGATTCACAGTATCTCGCCACTTTGTTGCTATTCTGACGTGCTACCAGAATGTTTTTACCTTACTAGGGGTAGTGTGGATGACCTGTCCGTCTCGTATCGGTGTGGTTGTTCATGGCCCTTCGCGGGATCAAGGACCCGACCGCCGCTTCGTATCCTCAGTGCCGCCACCCGACAGCTGTTGACTAGTGCCTTGGGGCCATCGATCTGCGCGTCGCCTCTTGAAGCCCCGTCTCGCTCATTTCAAGTCAGCACGAAATCTTTTCACGGCCCAACTACGGTACTTAGCCCATTAGCTAATTAACATCGGAGCAAAAATCCGAGTCGAACACATTGAGAGGATTTCTAATGTCGAAACCCCTCGGTAACCAAGTTATTTAGATTCATTACACAGAATCCAAGTTGTCGCGCTCAACTCCTTAATTACGACTATCGGTTCCATTGTAGTGATCAGAGAAAACCTGACCCACCACGAAAATGCTATATCTTGAAGTAGGATCATGCTCGAAAATAATTGAAATGTCCGAGTACTACAAACAGTAAACTTGAAGTGTCTGTCAGTCCTCTGAAGTCCGACTCTTTATATGTCAAAAACCTAAAATCTCTTCTTTTTATAATTTTAATCCCCACTTTGATGCAAAATTTCGAAATCAGTTCACGCCCCCGTCGTGGCACGTGATCTTTTATTAACCAATCCTTGCCTTCGTCTTATTTCCAGCAAGCTTCCCTGGATTGACTAAAGCTGTCGTGACGTTTGTTTACTACATTTTTGGCGACCACCGAAAATTTGGAATTTGGCGAGTTCGGGCTCGCCACGGAAGTTCCTAAACCTTGCTTCGATACTCGCCGTCCTTTGTCCCTAAACGCTCAAGAAACCGCACTCTTGGTATACTTCCGCTTTCGACTCGCGCCCTTGTGTCGATGCTGCAAAATATTCTTAACTATTTTTAATTGTTCGGGCCACGTCCGTTACTGTGGTATGTGTGGGCCGCGCCTTCCGTTGTGGGTCCTAGAACGTTTCCAGTCGCTTTCTCACGCTCCAAACAGTCTTTGTAGTGCGATTCCTTCTTAAGAAATAAATTTTATTATTTTGTTCGGCTCTTCCTGGAAACTAATGACCTTTCTAAAACGCCGTCAACCCACGCTGTATTTTTCTACGATTTGAATTTAGTGTATATATTTTTATTATAATTGATATTTCATAACAATACCCAGCGTTGGTATGGTGTGTGAAATTAGCGGTAGGACCAGACTGGGTGATGATGCATTGCGTCTGTGTGTATAATTATAATTAAACAGAAAAAGAAATTTATATTTCAATGCAGTAATCAAATAATACTTAGGTCAATGATAGCTTATGGAGCAACAATTTGGGCAGAAAGGTTGGTGAACCGAAAGATTGAATAGAAAGACAGTGTTTGCTACCAATGTCAGGAAGCTATAAAACTGTCGTAACAGAAGCACTAAATGTGTTACTAGGAATTCTACCAATAGATCTCTTTGCACAAAAATTAAAATTTCGACATATGTTAAAAGTTAAAGGAAAACTTCAGATAAATGAAGAGAGTAAAAAGAGATGATAAAAGAGCGTGACAAAGTAACATCAGCATTGATGGAAGGATGGAGGAAAAGTGACAACGGAAGACAAACTTACGACTACATTCAATGGGTAGAGTTTACGCTGAAAAACGAGAAATGGTGCAACCCATCAAAATATCTCGTATAATTTCTCACGGACACGGGAACTTTAGGACGTATTTACAGCGTATCAATAAGATAGAGACAGAAGAATGTGCATGAGGAGCAGAAAAAGAAACTGCAGATCTTGTATTGTAGGACTGTCCATTATATAGGGCCCAGAGAGAGCGGCGTACATACGGAGTTACAGCCGGTTGGATATATTAACACCTAATGCAAAACATAAACTAATACAGAACAAAAATTTAACTTACTACAGGAGTATACAGGGAAGATGTCAGAGATAAAAAACTGTTAGAAACGTAAAGATATGCGCACGCCTCCACGATGGTGGGGACGGGTAACTCCACAACGGCGGCAAAGTTTCACAGACATAAAAACAAATGGTAAGTAATTAAAAAGAACAAGAGCCTCGTTTTGTACTGCAACGAAGACGAAGCAGAATGCTGAATGTAAAGTAAATAAGAAGTAAACGAGTGGTAACAAGCCACTAAGTATGTGAGAGATGTTTGAGAGGAGTACATATTTCTTCAAATTTTGAAGTAAGAAATGGTATTCTCGCTTCAAACGTAAGTTATATCTGATTATGACTGGAGAATGTTTTTCACTTTTACTGATTTCTAGTTTTTCGCTCATGAAGATGTGTAGAAGTAGACTTCGAAGTTCCTTATCCTGTACATGGGGCGTCATGGCATTTTACCACACAACTTCACCTGGGGCTTTAGATGTCTTCCGCTGATGTTGCAGTACTTTTTGGATAAGCATTCCTTCAGTTACAGAATTGGAAAGGACACCACGGATCTCATTCTTCAAGAGAACGGTGTACCTCAGTTTTGAGGTTTTCACTTTTTGCAGTGACCATAAATAACAGGAATCCTGTTCAGCACTCCTTTTGTCGATGACTGCGATCTTTCGCGACAAATACAACTAGTCATCAATCAAGTGAATCAATGTTTTAAGAACAGTGATTATTTCTATGCTGAGAAAACACTCTGCGTCCTTTTGAGATGACCAAGTCTCTTGTCGGCAAATCTTGCTACAATCAACGGTAGTATACCCACAGGGATATATGGCTGCCCGCCCAGGATACTGCAAAATCGTACTGAATCCGGTTCTAAGGGCTTTGGAGGAATGTTACGTTATGTAACCAGCGCTGACGATTTGGTTTTAATTGTGACAGCAGATTCGCGGCCTATGTTGCAGTGTGCAGCACAAGGTGCTCCGGATTTTAGGGTTATTGCGTGTGCAGGAAGGAGAAATTTCAGAGAACAAACGGCGAGTAATATGGTATGGGCATGCGCGAGCTCGAAGACGTGATTTCATATTAAAGCTCAATGGGAAGAAAATACAAATAGTAACCACCACAGATATCTAGGCATTCTTATAGATAAACTCTTTTTTGTCGAGCGTTTGGCATATGTCCGAAAGAGGGTAGAAATAATGTATATGCGTGTTGGCTTTATGCACTTTGAAATTGCTGGAAACGTTTTGCGAATTCTGTACGTGGGAGCAATACGGCCAAATCTAGCTTATGGTTGTACAATATGGGCGGAACGAGTCGTACAGATTAGTTTCGAGAGGAAGCTACGTGCAATAGAACGGCAGTGTCCATTACAGATGGCTGGCTTCTAGAGGACAGTTTCAACGGAAGCGTTAAATGTTTTCTGAGGTATCATGCCTATTGACTTCTATGTCCACAAGTTGAAATACAGATACATATTAAAAAGACAGGGAAAATACAAATAAATGATGGAGAAGTGATGCAAAAGGCAGCGCGGCAAAATTAGATGGAAGCGTTAATAATGGATGGGTGGCGGATTCGGTGGAATCTTAGTGTAAAAGAACGTCAAACATATCGCTACATACAAGTTGTGTACGCTAGTAAAAACAAAAAGTTGTTTCTACCGACAAAGCAGATGATGGAATTTCTACCTGAACATGGCGATTTTGGCGTGAGTTTAAAACGATTTGGGAAGGCGGAGGATGAAACATGCATGTATACGACGACACAGGAAACAGCAGACCATATATTATAGGATTACCCGTTGTATGCGCAGGAGAAGGCAGAATACTTACGGAAGATAAATACAGGAAGATAGATATATTGAATTTGTCTGATGAAAGGACCTTGATTGAGACGAAAAGGAAATACGACTTATCTGAAGAATATATCGGGACGTTTGCGCGAATACGGCAAACTATGAGTCAGTAGATTTGCGCAGGTTTCGTCGAGGCAGGGACAGGCAACGCTGTGCTGGCGGCACAGATGCGCTGTAATGACTAAAATACGGTCCAGAATAATGAATAGTATGAAAACCTTGTTTTGCTATGCTGTAATTACAAGGTGACCAGACGGCCAAGAAAAACTGTGTCGGCACTCTGAAGACAAAATAGGCATTGTGTGCTAATGCCAGGGCCAGTGAGAAAAGAGACGATGAGAGTGCGCTGGGCGCTATAGTTTCAAGTGTCACTGTAGACCTCACGAAACAGTGTGTCCCTTTTTAAAACTATCTAGGGCAATGAAACCGTTGGGATATCGCTTCAAAAAATCTGGAACGCTTAAATACGGGTGCACCAAATGTTTTAAAGCAAGGTTTTAGTAAGTCCCCATCCTGGTCTTTCCATAAGCCAAGGATTAATTTCGAACTTCTGTTGTATGAAAAGAACACACCAGTTGCGATGCAGGGGACGATATTTTCACTTAACCTTCAACAAACATCTGGGCTATATTGTTTACTGACGGGTCGAAGCAGGCCGCTGGTGCCGACTGCTTCTTGGCGTTCCCTCGCCTGTTGAAACAATAGCATTTCCATACAACACAAATGCAAATAATATCTTCTCAGGGGAACTGTGTGACTGTAGGTAAATAAACGGGGGACCAGTTGCAACAAGTTAATGTATTTCGAATTGAAAAGAAAGCCAGAAGTATGCAAAATTAAATTAACCTGAGAAACATAAAATTACATAACGCCAACACGATTGAGTAAATTACAAAAATGAAACAAGTTAGATATATTAGCTGCTAGCGTAAAATTACAATTAAAAAGCTTATTACCTATTGAATATAGACGCATGTTCACAAAATAGCGCTGTAGTAGTTGTTCGTAATACAGCTTCTTTAAATAATGTTCTACAATATCAGCTGTAGACCAACTGGCAGTAGGAATGGACTTGTAGACGTAGTAAATCATCTTCTCAGATGTTGGAATGAATGTCGCCTTATGGACGCAACATTATATTAAGCAATACGCATATTTGGCGAACACGCATGAAGCAACCAACAAAAGTCATTTTAAAGTAAACGGTGGGACACCAGTGTGCCCATGTGTAGATTAACGGTTGGACATATGACACGCGTTTACTGAATCTTGCACTTTGGCGACAAATGTTTATAAGATCAGGCTGTTGGTCGTTAATATGCTTTTGCATAATAAATCAGATGCAGTAATATCCATTGAAATGATAAACGCTGAACACTACATTCAAAGGGAAGACAGTAGTATCACCCCTCAGTGCTTGAAGGGTGCGTTGCTACTGGTTAATAGGTGTAAGATTAGCTTCACAATATAAAATGATTAAACATACTTTGGTAAAATTTGTAGATTGAATATACCTTGGTAAGTTTGATAATTTACCATTCTGCACTTAATGGTAGTGTAATTGAACTTCTCGCGAGCTCGTGGGAAGGATACTATTTTATTAGTTGGTTTGAAGCAATGTGACGGAACATCTGTGGCTACCGTCTTGGCGACTTGTGCAGCGTTTACTTTACTGAGTGCTACGCCATATTGAGAGCAACAAAGTTTTTCCGCAGATCAATTTTCCTCATTTGCACAGATTCTCTGAACACACTTCAAGAAATCGAGACGATGTATTTGAACCGGTTCACCTGAGAATATCCATGAAAGTCCGTACAATGTCAAGTTGGTTTTATTCTAATATCGTCTCCGCAAGGGTCACATTTTATTAGACGAGTTGATGAATAAGTCTATAGTTCCATTTAAAAATTCAAGATATTAAAAGACAGTCTCCAGGTCGCTCATACTATCTTTAGTCTTTCGCGTTCCTGTGCAGGTGAGGAGAGAAACAGCGAGCTATTTTTTATTTGAGTGAATTTCTAATTTTCATCAGCGAGAAGTTTTGTTTAAACTCTGATAAATTTGTGAAACAATTTATAAGACTTTAACGTAGCCTTTCTTTAAGTTGAATGATTCTCCTTCATATGGAAAAAACACGAATGATGTAATCATTCTAGTTTTCAAGATCATAGGAAACAAATATACAAACAAAATTTTATTTCCGTTATATATTACTCAGAATAAGAGCTTAATTCTTATATGATATTAACCTTATTTTTATGTTCTAGGTAATGCGATGTGCTGAAGAGTTCCTTGATAAACTTCTCCTCGGAATGAAGGGGAAAGATGAAAATGAACAATGTATTGGTATAATATTTTTGGATTCAACTGACAAAATGAAAAATGTGTACGGAGAATATTGCATGAATCATGATAACGCTTTAACCCTTTTGGAAAAGGTATTTTCCTTATTTTCCTTTCATAATTAAAAGATTAAAATGAAATGATATGCTGATAAATAATCCATTTTGTATAATGTTATTACACCAAACGGCCTTTTTCCTCAGTGCACCTAGTTACAAGAGAATACTCAACCTCAATAATGTGATACGGGATACGTTTTGCCAATGAGACATTATTGTAATATATTAAATTTTTGAGTAAACATTTGGTGCCCTGAGACATGACCAACTCTTCACCAGATCGGAGGAACGATGTAGTAACTCTGCATTAATTACCCGCTATGAGTCTCGTTAGCCATAGCTTACCCGCGACGTATGATTTGTAGGCTTATTGTCCAGGAATCAGGACTGCAAAGAGAGGTCTAGGTCAACGATTTACTGGGGAGAGGATTTCTATACTGTTATATTTTTGGGGTGCTAAATACGAATCTGAGTATGACAAAAATTTAATCTGGGGTACTCCTTTTTTGAACAAAATTGCTAAAAATTTCAACTTCGCAGTTTTTCGAAAAACAATTTTTTGGCAAAAATTACGAAAACTTTGAAAGGAGTTTTTGAAAACTGTAATAAATTTCCTAAAAAATATTGTATTGAATTTTTGTAAGTGAAACTGATGTTTTAAAAACTGAAGCGAGAAAATCATCCCATTCTCGTCGTTCCATCGCGGCATTCTATTGCCCCTCGTTCGTTCCCTGTTACATGATCTTCCCGAGCATGTGAGCTTATGCAATACGCTTCTTGTTTTGTTTTATTTATTATAATTAAAGTGTTTTCAACCATTATAAAATTGTTGTATAGTTTTCAAAATTTACGTTGCGGGAACAAGAAATCATTGACCACCATGTCAAAGAGTTTTATAAGTGACGAGGCCGCCCTACCCGGCTTCGCACGGGGTGGTGGTGTCATACAGTTTCTCTTCGTTATAATTAAGTGGTGACAAAGAGCACGTTTACTTCAAAATCTATGTTAGTATCTTAATTAATTTTGAAAAATATCATTGCACTGTAATTTATACTTTCGACAAATCTTTTCTTAGTGAGTTTTTTCAAGACTTCCCATCATAATTTGATGTACCTACGTTCAATATTTATCTCTGTTGATGAGTCTTCAAGTGTTGGACAACGAATGAAATATTTTCACTTCTTTTCACGAGTTTAAAATTAAAATATCTAACTTTAGGGAAAATGATTTTTAGATATTTTATTTAACATTTGTTAGACACAGGAAAAGAGAAGCATCAATTAGTACGTGAAATGTAGCGAAAGTAGTACAGCATGTTGTTAGTGCTAACAACTAACTTCGAAAATACTTCTATACTTTGCACCCATTTGGAGTAAAACCTCGAAAAATCCGTCTTTAGGTACTTTAATTTGCTGTGTTTGCAAATAGTCCGCGAGTCGGCCGTCGGCTATATGATCCAGTATAAAACACAAGGTCAATTTTATTCTAATCGGTATCTTTTATCCAGAGAAGATGAACGGGGCTCATTATAGCTGAATGACCTCCAAAATATCGAAGAATAACACCTAAGGTTTCGAATTTTTATTTTAACTTCCAACAGAAAACATAAGTTCGAAATTTACACAAAATCCAGAACTGATACTTTACTAGCGGAGTACCCGCAGTAAATTCTGTAATGTCTCCAGTTTTTTCTTTCTCATTGAGGTGACATCATTCATCTCAGCGACACCGAAAACCCTGAACTCGTCACTGAATTTCACTATGAACTCAGCGACGCCGAAAATTATGGACTCGTCTCTTGTATGTCATGTACGATATTTTTTTTATAGTATCCCCATCCGTAGGGTTACTGGATTTTATGCGGGCTGATTGTGGACTTTGACGTCTTTGAGAATATCACTAATTTCAGCGGCTCCGCTCAGCGGCTCCCTTTCGATTATTTTTACATGTCACTCCTTCTCACCCCCAACACAAAGGGTGGGATGACCCTGTACTTATCTGAATATGAGGATGTCACTTCACTTCGGAGGTCCCAAAAATGATTTATTCAACAAAATTGAACTTCAAAATTGTTTTAAAACATCACACATAAATCTGCTAAATCTATCGTTATACGCGGTGATTTCAACATCGATTTTCTCAGTACATCCGATTGCACATTCACCAATTAATCGATTCAAGAATCTTATCGATTCCTTCAACTCTACGATAAACGAGCCCACTCGCCTCTCCGGCTCATCTCAAACATTGCTACATCAAATTATCGTTAACAATGGAATCTCATATCTCTCTGAAGTGTTTGTCGCCGGATACAGCGATCACCTTGCTCAAGTATTTACTATTAATAATAAACTAAAAGCACTTAAAATCCTTTTACAAGTATTGAAGAGAAATTAATGACACAAGTCAATCCATATTTATAAATTATTTCCGTGAAGAATCATGGAAAGATGTTTACAATTGCCAAAACACCGACGACAAATTCAATGTATTTATCTCAATATTCCTCAAACATTACAACTCTAGCTTTCCCATAAAACGCAAGTTAATTAACACAAAGAAATGCAATAGATGGATCACCCAAGGGTAAAGAATTTCTTCAAAAAACAAATGCCGTATATATTATCTTTCAAAATTCTATAACCAACCACCCGAATTCCATGATTATGTTCGTAAATATATAGCTGCTTAGACTATTCTTCGAAAAGTAGTCTATGTAACTAAAGTTATGAAAAACGACAGGCAGGTACTAAAATCGAACAACCGGACAAAAGCCATGTGGAATATTGTTAAAAATTACACGTCTTCCCAAAATAGCAAAGAAAATATTTCTCTGCTAAACGATTGAAAAATCGTATCAAATCCACAGGACATCGCAAATTTGTTTAATTCTTACTTCTCAGAAGTAGGTAAAATAACGAACTGTCTCCAAATCAATGTCCTTAAATTTTATCCACCCACGTACCCAATTCTATGTTCACTTCCGAAACTAACGCCAGTGAAGTCATGAAAATCATCAGCTCATTAAGAAACAAATTTTCGACAGGCATATATGATATACCCGAGTTTACTGTTAAATTTTCGTCCCACGTTATAATAAATTCATTCATAAAGATATTTAATAGTTCTTTATCGGAAGGGGTATTTCCTAACATATTTAAGAGAGCTACTATTAAACCTTTACACTAGAAAGGAAACGAACTTAATGTTGGAAATTATCGACCAATATCTGTACTGCTCACTTTCTTAAAATTCTAGGAAAATTTTTCTAAAAGCGTCTTCTATATTTTTATCAAAAATAACATTCTCTCTGACGATCAACACGGCTTTTGGAAATCCTTTTCGAACACCAGCGC
Source organism: Laupala kohalensis (assembly GCA_002313205.1). Lineage (NCBI taxonomy): Eukaryota > Metazoa > Arthropoda > Insecta > Orthoptera > Trigonidiidae > Laupala > Laupala kohalensis. The sequence goes on along the minus strand of NNCF01126399.1, from coordinate 9,301 downwards.
TATGTTTTCTTTCTTAAACGATGTTACTACTTCTCTTGACCGTGGAGAAATTCCTCATGGTGTTTTTCTTGATTTATCTAAAGCATTCGATGACATCGATCACGCAATTATCCTTTCAAAATTGCTATCTTTTGGCATTTGTGGACTTCCACATCAATGGCTAACTTCCTATTTACAAGATAGATATCAACAGGTCGAAATATCGTATACTAAAAATAAAGTACTTCAGCATATTCTTTCGGAAATGAAGCCACTTACTCGCGGAGTTCTCCAAGGTTCAATTCTCGGCCCTATATTCTTTTTGTTGTATGAGAAAGACATATCATCCACATCAGATTGCATAATGGTTCTTTTTGCTGATGACACTAATTTAGTATGTAAACACGCCAACGCTCAAACAGTTTTGTCTAAACTTTCGGCTTGGTTCCATGCAAATCGTCATATTGTAAAAACTGACAAAACAGTGTCTGTCATTTCACAATAGTATCACAAAATCTTTACCCCAGGTTTCTCTTTCTTTGAATAACACAATTGAAAACTGGTACGAATACAAAATTCTTAGGTCTCCATATTCAAGACAACCTCAAATGGAATTGTCACGTTTACAATTTTAATTCCCAATTAAGCAAATTGTGTTACGCATTCGGAATCTTAGTTAACGTAGTTAGTCCACGTATTTCCCGTTGCGTATATTTTGCAAACGTTTACTCCCATTTACATTACGGCATTACCTTTTGGGGCAATTCAGGTCAAGGTATTTAAACTTTCAGAATTCAGACGAGGATAGTTCGGATAATTTGTAAATCTCACCCTCGAAAAACTCTTGTGAACCTTTATTTAAGGAATTAAATATCGTAACATTTCCCTGCATTTATATTTATTAAGTGGTCGTGTTTGTTAAGACCGAATTACTGAAGGGCCATCCTTGCTTCATACGAAAGTCTCGTTCACGAACACAATACACGCAATAGGAATGATATTCATCGTCGTAGTGTCAACCGCTCTTTGCCAAAATGGACCATATCATTCGGGAATCGTTCCATGTAATTCCCTCCCCAAAAATGTAAAAGATGGAATTGAATCACTTCCAGTTCGCGGTTAAAAGCGACCTTCTACACCAGTGCTTCTACTACGTAAGAGAATTGATTGATTTTAATAAAAGTTAAATCTGTCTTGTGCTTTATCACGCAATTGCTTTGGTACTTTTTAAATAACTTATAACAATTTCAAAAACTAATTTCTTGCACGAGTGTGTAGTTTTATGATTCATATTAATTTAGTTTTATGTGTACTCAACTTTGGCACGGTTGTGTACATTAATTCTGTAGCGCCATCATGACCCGGGTTTTTCTCCAGTTTTCCTTCGGGTAGAGGCGGATTTCTTATACAGGTTCTCTAGGCTTTATCTAGGGGTATGTTTATTGTAATAATAAATCGTGAATTTAGTGTTATTTCAATTCTTATGATTTTTAAACACTATACTCAGAATAATCTATATTTCGATAATTTCTACATGTTCATTTTTTGTGTTAAATTACAAACATATTGACTTTCTATTAGTATTATAACTCGCAGCTAACTTTTTATCTTATCTAGGAATTTTTGCTGAATTTTTTGAATCCGCCTCTGTCTTAGGGCCCTTGATGGGAATTGATGGGGTGGTTCCTTGGGTTGCTTCCGGAGAGTAAATTAGTTTATTGTGCTCCACATGGTCATACGCAGTTTGTACTTCTTTTTTGACAATAAGTTGTTATGATATTTCTATCGGAATATTTTCCAATGATTTTCTGTCCGGTTTGTTTCTGCTGAATTGTTTCCGACGTGACCTGAATGGGATTGTTTTTCCTTTCCTGCTCTTTTTTATCTTACATTGAAAACATCCTGATGCAAAATTGCGTACGTCTCTATACAGTCCTGGCCATACTAACGTAGTAAATCTTAACTTATTTGAACCAAACACAAAAATATCGTAATAACTTTCTATAAGTTTTCGAAACTTTTTCTTGATCTATTTCGTCATTGATTCTACTGAATCTGAGGCATGCAAATTATCTCCGTCTGATGTCTCTGGCCACATGAGTGGATCAGAATTGAGACTAATTATCTCCCCCGTACTAGAATTCTCTATAACACTAATGCTAAATTGTTTCTTTTCTTTCCATTTATTTTGATTTGTTTCATTCACTAATACAATTTGAGCCAAACTGTTAATTACCCTTGTGACAACTGGAACAGTTTCACTTTCGATTAAAAATTTTGAATTCTCTTTTAACTTTACGTTTATGGTTGATATCGCTAATGAACGTGGCTTCAACGTTATTTTCTCGCTTAGTATTCCAAACAGCATTTTCGTTGTCTGTCGCAGCGCTTCTACTTTGAAAGCCTGTTTCAGCAATTTCTGCTTCAGCACATTCTTTGCCGTCATTACTTGTACCCATGTGACTTCCCCCGGCGGCCTCTGCACACAAACCATTCACGCTTATTAGAGTATTTCCCGACACGTCTGCAGCTTTTAAAACGAACTTTTCCTCATTACTAGTTCGCTTCCCAAAATCATCAACTTGTACTGCTCTTAACTCGAACGTCGTATTTTTTTCATTTTGACACTCATTTACATTTCCACTGTTCTCCCGAGAAAAATTACACATATTACCTTCCACCAACTGACTAATCTCTGTCTGGCTATCTATTTCTACCAATTCAAACAACATATTACTTGTAGTTGGGTCCTGCGATTTGTCATTTCCGATAATATGATATCAAACTGTTTTCCATTTTCCCTGTATTTGAATGAGCGGTTCTTGTAATGAACTATTTATCTCCGTATCAATTGCTAAAATATATGTATCATTTGTTGGTACGTTTGTTTGTCTCACTTCTGGTAAGAGGGGCGTTTGCAGAAGTTGTGCTTGTCTTGTCCACATCTCCAAAAAAAATTAATTCCTTTTTCTGATTTATTTTTTTACATTGCCTTGTATTGCGTTCTGAGAGAGATTTTGTCTTTCTATTATTGATTCCGTTTCGTCCTGATCTATAATATTCCTACATTTACTTGATAATACAGTACTTAATATTGTGGAATGTTTTTCGTCCACAATAATTCTTTTCACTGCCGGGCTAATTGTGCATTTCCACGCTTTAAGAAAATCTAATCCCAAAATTCCATCGTAACTTGTTTTCCCCAATTCGGCTATTAAAAAGACTTGTATGTTCCATTTATCGTCTAATCTTAACTGTACTTTACATTGGCCATGAATTTGAAGTGGGTGGCCCAACGCACTCTGTACATTTTTCTCATATGGTTTTAAATTTTGTATATCTCTTTATTCACATCTTGCATTAAGAACAGTAGAACAAGCTCTTGTATCTATTAATAGTAATACACGTCTCTTAAACAACTCCATCTCCACTATTAATCCCAGTTCTGGGTTAAGAGTGAGAATAATTTGTTTCCTGTCCTGGGCAGTTTTTTGAGCTTTCTGTGCACTCGTCTTCAGTGCACTCGTCGCCATGTGACATTTTCCGCCTATCGTTAGAAGACACATCCTCGCGATGTGTGAGTTTTCTCAATTGTAGAACAACCGATTTTTTTGAAACAATCCCTAGGTATGTGACCACGTTTAATACAGAAATTGCAAGTTCTGTCCGCTCTTTGTGTTGGTCTCGACAAATTCCGCGGTTGACCTTGTCTTTCCTGACGCGGCGCGCTCCTATCTTCCGGCAACTGAGAGACCGCTGTTGACACCGCAGGGCACTCTGGTGGAAGCACTTATTAAGGGCTGTAAGCTCGAATCGCGATTTCCTGCGTACGTGCAAATTCCTCAGCTTGTAAAATGTTTTTTGGGTTCTGCACCATCACGTACTGACCCATACTTTCTTTTAAACCTGCTAAGAGCCGTTGCGCAAACATTGCTGTCATTGCCTTAGTTTCAATATCGCCATGTACTTGTTCATATAAAGTCTTGGTGGACAAAGGATCTAACAAGGAGACTTTACCGTCTTGGAAAGTCTGTTCGGGATGAGACTTCGCAGGTTAGTACTATACCTCAAAAGTGTCCACCCAGAAGGGTTGTAAAGCGCACTAGCCAGACGATTCCGAGAAAAAGGGCTCTAAAGTTTTAAACGCTGCTCATATACTGGTCGTTTTTTACGCTATGGCAACATAGCGACAAGGCTGAATCTGTAGCGAACTCGTTTGCCACGCGGGCGATCCAGGTTCGATCATACATTCGGGTAACTTGTTTTAAAAATTAGAACTTTTAAATAAAGTTAATGACCTAAAATATCAATTAAATCATAAATAATTCTATTTATGAAATGACTATTGCAGCTAATTAAAATGTGAGTTGCAGATAATTTTTTATTAAAAAAAGTTGAATAATTTCAAATGCACTTTTCATCGTGTGTATTTTTTATTTAGTCGATTGTTCCCCTTTAAGAGAGCGATTGATTTAACGATTTATTTTTTGTTTTTCCTCTTTTTCTCCAAAATTCTCTTCATCCTCTCAGAATGCTCCTTTTATCGTTCGTCTGTCCATTTTTCTCAGGTTGCAGCGATGTTCTTTGCTTAAATTTTACATTCTTGATTTTATTCCGACACTCGGTGCGGTTTTCGAGATTTTCTATTTTGATCTATTGCAAGTCCCTCTGGACCTCTTTCAGCCATTCTGTGCCGCATTTACTTGTTGTAATGTCGTGTAGCTTCTTTGCCGTTCTGGAGTTTTCCATTCTGTAGATATGTGTGTAAAATTTTGCTCGTCGTTTCCTGATTTCTTCTGTTATTGTGTCGGTGTTCTGATAGAGTTCGTTCTGAGCTCTCTTCATCCAAATGCCATTTTTATTGATTGCCCCGTAAATCTTCAGAATTTGTTGTTCCTGTATTTCTATTTCCGTAATTTTGGAATGATCTTTGATTACCATTGTTTCGGCTGCGTAGGTTGCTTCTTGTAGAATCACTGTTTTATAATGCCTTAATTTTGTTGAAATGCACTTGTTGTAGTAACCCCGCGTTAGCTTGTAGACCTTCTGGAGCGTGGTGATTGTTGATTGGCGATTCGGTTTAACCCTGATAACTGTATAGTTTTTCCGAGGTATTTAAAATGGCGGACTTGTGATTTTTCCGTGTTGTGTGATTAAAGGGGATTTGTTTTCCGGTCCTCTTTCTGTATATTGAGTTTTTTTCGTAAGATATTTGTAGTCCGGTTTTTCGTGCGATTTCATGTAGTTTTTCCACTGCGTGAGTTGCATCATTTCTATTGCCTGAGATAATCGCGATGTCGTCCGCGAAAGCGAGGGATTTAACTTTAACTCGGTTGCCTTTTTTGATACCAATCTCGATGCCCTTTACGTTAGGTTCCCATTCTCTGATCTTTTCTAGAACAATGTTGAAGAGGATTGGGGATAGTCTGTCCCCCTGTCGGACTTCAGTTTTGATTTCGAAGGGCTCTTATATTTCACCGATGAATTTCACTTTGGACGTTGCTTCTGTGTCTGTTCTGTTATTTTTTCGATCTTATTGTGTATCCCGAATTTTTCCATGATTTTAAAGAGGGTTTCGCGCTCTATTGGGTCATATGCTTTCCTGAAGTCGATGAATGTAATGCCAGTCTTAGTGTTCACGTTAATTGTGCCAATAACGTTTTTGCGCTTAGTTTTGAGAGTGAAGAGTCCCTGAGGCGCTCCGAGTCCAGTCTATCGATTGGTGCCTTGGGTAGTGATTTTGTGATCTTTTCCATCGTGCGTTCAAGTTGAGTTTTGGTTTTTGTGGTGATCTCGGTTGAGACCACAGGTGTACGATTCGATTTTTGAGGCCGAGTTTTACTGCTGCCACCTCAACTAGAGGAGTAGACACTGATCACTGGCCGTCGCATACGGAACAGACACCAGTGGGTATCTATAGAGAGAGTGAGAGACGTATTAAACAATTAATTAATAATACAATGTCTCAAAAAAAATATTTTTTTAAAAACTTTTACCAAAGGGGAAGGGAACCGAATACTCACTTCTATTGGAATTACTTACAATGAAAACACGTCAGTTCGGTGTTCAAACAACATCAAGCATGGCTCTAAATTAATTGTTACACAGGACACTGGTAAATCGTTACAATGCTACACATTGCTTCGCCTACTGCGCTCTTGGAATGTCTTATTGAATTTTTTTTATACTACTCACCGAGATCTTGATTTTGGGCTCCTCTTTTCATTACACTCTCCGTACAATTAAGCACTTTAAATCCTGCACTCGGCCTACTGACATTTATTTAACAATTTATGGTATACAAGGCCTAAATAACCTTATCAAATTCCCTCTACAGTATTACACAATACACAAGATGTCTCGTGATGTCGGACTAGATAAATACATCGCCACTTTCGTGTTTTTTTATGGACTCCAGTTTCTCGTGCCTCGTTAATGTTCGTTCTCTATCTCTTCTGCCTAAGCGATTTTCCCCATGCCATTAACTTCCATTGTCTGTCTCGTTTCAGAGTTTCCCGACTCGCTTCGTACTAATTTGTTATTTCGTCCGTTGCAACATTTACTGTTATTATTTGTTCACTGTATTAATGCGCTTAGCATGTCCTCTGACTGATCACAGTGTAACTTATTTTCTATTATCTATGCAACGACGATGCCTTCTCTGGCTTACTAATTTGCTGAAGTGACTGTTGACGGCTCATTAACTCCTAAAGCGCTAATTACTGGACCTGTTCGAGTCCCTTACTTGTCTGTTCGAACTTTTCCACTGCACGAGTTCGCAATTGTCCTGTTTAATCACACGATTCCTGCCTGCACACAAGACGACTTCATGTACTCGATTGTGTTCATGGGCTAATTAGTTGCTATTAATGTTCGCACTTTCCACGCTCTGATCTATGCATTAATTGCGTCGGTTATCAGTACTGATTGTTTCCTGATTATTTTCGGAAAGTCACTTGTGCTATCACAACTAATGAACAAAACCCAAAATTCAACAATTCACAATGTTTGATCAAATCTAAAACTGATTCGTTCTTCTTACTGTCACCGCACTGCTTTCACTAAGAACTTGAGTTCATCACCACAAATTTCTGCGTGCTATCACTAACGCGTCTCTCCACCAAAAATTTTCACCGTCAGTTTATCAAAAAGAAAATCGAAATTTTTCACCGTCTCCTCAAGAAACTCAAAAAATTTTCACCGTGTGGATCCTTATGCTTCTGTGCCCTACTTTTTTATAGACAATTCGTATCACGTGACGTTCCTCTTCCTTTCATTCCTTCCTTCTACTACAAGCCCTTTTGTTTCCTCCCCCCTATAATTTCAATGGGAAGTTTCCGAAAAGATGTTAGTTGCATTTTTCACATTACCAATCACACGATTTAGCTCCTCCCACAGTGGTTTTCTATTGGTTGTTCCCATTCCCCTTTCTTCCAAGACTTCTGCAGCTAGACGAAGGTCTGTCGGTCATTTTGTTATTGTCAAACAATACCCTTCGTTATTCGTACTCTGCGCAGCTGCGTCCGCGGCGAGATCCTCAGATCTCTACTTTTATTATTTTATGGCTAGGCAGCATGGTATCCTCTCAGTTTGACACCACCCCATTTCTGTTACAACAGTCCCGATTGTCGGCACTCCTCTTGAACCCAAATTATTTTTATAACTTCCTTTTGAATTTCGCCCTCGTCTGTTTTTGCCGAAACCATTGCCCAAAATTTTACATTTCAATATCTTTCCTTCCCTTGCCGAGTCGTGTCCCAAGAGACATGTGCCGTGAACCTTCTCGTCGTTTTTCGCAAACGTTCACCCACGTTGCTTTGGGAAATAATATTCCCTTACATCCGCTCTTTTTATGTGCTATCTTTTGTACTGAATTTCGATACTCGTTTTTCTAAAGCTTCCTTTTGCAAGTTCGAACTTGTTTGCCTCTGAACATGTGCCCTCGCCCCTACTCCTTTTGATTTTTTTTAAATAATAGATTTTATGATTTTTTTGTACTCAAAACTTTCTACAGAGCCTGTGATATCGCACCGACACTACTCTTCAGACCACCCAGGTTCCTTTCTGCTAGCTCCTATGTTAACCCATGATTTTATATTAAATTTTGAGAACGTGATATTAAATTATTAATTTATATTATATATATAGTAACATAATTAATTAAATAAGGGCTAAAATAAATCGAGCCACACGTTGTAGCGTCAAATTGTAACATACTTAATTGATGAGGTCTCAAATAAAATAATAATTTAATTAAAAGATGCTGTTAATTGAGCGAACGGCCTACCTAGCCCACTCCACTATCAGCGTCTGCACCGACTAGCTGGTGCCAGGGTAGTTCGGATGAGGGCGGGTTCAGCCCATTCACTCAATAAAATACACAATTAAAATTATTTCATACAGCAGTGATAAATGAGGTTTATTAATTACTTATGAAATACATCTATCACCTCATTTTTCTCCCCGTACAATCCCCCAAAATCACACGTTATTACATTCATTCTGTTTTGATAGACATAAGTGTTGGCACACTGGTTCTAACCACATTGATTTTATACTAAAACATAGGTTAACTACTTTTGATTATTATTTTAAAATATTTTCGTAACTGTTATTAACTTATTCATGTTTGGATTTTTTATAACGGAGCACACGCACCCTAGATTCATAGTATCTCGTCACTTTGACGCAATTCTGACGTGCTATCAGAATGTTTTTACCTTAGTAAGCGGGTAGCGTACATGACCTGTCCCTCTCTAAACGGGGTGGTTGTTCATAGCCCTTCGCGGGATCAAGGACCTGACCGCCGCCTCGTCGCGTCAGCGCCGCCACCCAACCGCTGATGACTAATGCCTTGGAGGGGGGGGCACCAGTCTGCGTGTCGCCTGCCTGAAGGCCCGTCTCGCTCGCCTCCAGTCAGTACGAAATCCGTTCACGGCACAGCTACGGTACATAGCCCATTAGCTAACAGACCTCGTAGCAAAATCCGCGTCGAACACATTGAGAAGATTTCTAATTGAGAAGACGGGAAGTGACCAAGCACTTGAAGTCCTCGGAAGTCCGACTCCCCTGATCTGTTCTCCTCGCAGTGCCTCTATATCTCTTTCTCTTCTAAAACCTAAAATCTCTTTTTATAATTTTACTCCCCCGTTTGGTGCAAAATTTAGAAAAATTTTCACGCCCCCGCCGGGGCACGTGATCTTCTCTTAACCAATCCTTGCCTTCGTCTTATTTTCGGCCATCTTCCCTTAATTGGCTAAAGCTGTTGTGACGTTTGTTTGTAAACTACATTTTTCCGACCACCCAAAATTTGGAATTCGGC
>NNCF01126398.1:706947-726993 GCA_002313205.1 Laupala kohalensis | reverse complement strand
GTAATGCCGTAACGTAAATGGGAGTAAACGTTTGCAAAATATACGCAACGGGAAATACGTGGACTAACTACGTTAACTAAGATTCGGAATGCGTATCACAATTTGCTTAATTGGGAATTAAGATTGTCAACGTGACAATTCCATTTGATGTTATCTTGAATGTGGAGACCCAAGAATTTTGTATTCGTAACTGTTTTTAATTGTGTTCCGTTTAAAGAAAGAGAAACCTGGGCTAAAGATTTTGTGATACTATTGTGAAATGACAGACACTGTTTTGTCAGTGTTTACAATGAGACGATTTGCAAGGAACCAAGTCAAAAGGTTAGACAAAACTTTTTGAGCGTTGGCGTGTTTACATAGTAAATTATTGTCATCAGCAAAAAGAACCATTTTGCAATCTGATATAGATGATGACATGTCGTTCACATACAATAAAAAGAGTATAGGACCTAGAATTGAAACTTGGGGTACTCCGCAAGTAAGTGGCTTTGTTTCTGAAAGACAACGCTCAAGTATTTTATTTTTAGTGTATGATATTTCGACCTGTTGATATCTATCTTTTAAATAAGAAGTTAGCCATTGATGTGGAAGTCCACGAATGCCTAAAGAAAGCAATTTGGAAAAGAGAATTTCGTGATCGATGACATCGAATGCTTTGGATAAGTCAAGAAAAACACCCTGAAGATTTTCTCCACGGTCTAGAGATGTGGTAACATCGTTTAAGAAAGAAAATATGACGCTTGTAGTGGAAAAGGATTTCCTAAAACCGTGTTGATCGTCAGAGAGAATGTTATTTTTTGATAACAAATCTAGAAGACGCTTATAGAACAATTTTTCTAGGATTTTTGAGAAAATGGGTAGTAGAGATATTGTTCGGTAATTTCCAATATTAAGTTTGTTTCCTTTTTTGTACAAAGGTTTCACTTTAGCTCTCTTAAATATTTTAGGAAACACCCCTTCCGATATAGAACTATTTAAAATATTTATGAGTGGATGTAATATAGAGTGGGACGAAAATTTAACAATAAACTCAGGTATATCATCTATGCCTGTTGAAAATTTGTTTTCTAATGAGCTGATGATTCGCATGACTTCACTGGCGTTAGTATCGGAAGTGAACATAGAATTGGGTACGTGCGTGGATATAATTGGAGAACATTGATTTGGATATATTGAGATTGGCATCTCGTATGGCAAGTGGCATCACCACTCGGTGCTCAAACATCACAGTTTCCGGCTAAAACTCTAAAGTAAATAGTCGACAGCGGTGTCCGTCGGTCTGATTGTCTCGAGGCAGTGGCCATGTTCTCTAATCCTGAGTGGTTTCGACTATCAAATGTTCTTACACGAACGGTATCTATACATAGACTTGTATATGATAATCTAACATAAAGACTTGAAAGGTTACTTAAGGTGAGCCTCACGTTGGAGCGTCAATTCTAACATAAAAGAAAATGGGGTCCTAAGGTAAACTATCCCAAATTGAAAAATCACTTGTAATGAAATATACTTAACAAACACTTACCTATCCCACTCGGCCAGCGTTCCCAGGGGTAATAAATTTTCTCCGGCTATAAAATGGTTAAAACAGGATCGGTGTTCAGCCGATAATTTCGGTGAAATATGCATGAATTCTTCGTGAAGAAAACACAGGCTTTATAACTATTGGTTTAATTATCATTACTTGATAACACAAGATACATCAAGACATTATACCGTTCGCCATTACTCACTTCCCCCAAAAGACTAATTTTACAAATTTATACAGCACTGCATTGATTACTTTTACGGATGAATTCCGTTTGAAATACCATAAAGTTTATACTCGTTGATATACTTAGTCATACGCAAGTTTTAACCGTTCATTACTACGAGCTTTTCTCACACTAGGCATCACAAAACAAATGTTTCAGTTGGCCCCAAGAGTCTATGACTTGTTTTTATTTCACTCGGTGCAATTTGTAAGCGCACACTGTGAGATGAACGAGGTGCCCATACCGGCCCTCCAAAGAATTACCTTGAGATGATGAGAAATCAGCGCCAAACGTCATAGAGTGCCGTTGGCCTACGAAAATCGTGGGATTCCTGACTCCAGATTTCGTCTAAAATTTTTAACCATTCTCTAACAATTTTTCCCTCACGTGGTTTTCAACAATTGGTCCAAGTTTCTGTGACAAGAGTACCTCTGTACCAATGGCTGATGTTAGTATAATTGGTAAATTCCGAGCATGGAGGCGTGTTATTTTTTGAAAGTTAACATATTTTCTAAGACAAAGTAGTTGTATGCGTGAAGGGATATCATAAAAATGTCTTGAATATGATTGGCTTGTACTGCGCATGCTCGGAACGAGCACACCTTATCTTATTTCACTATGTTAGAGAGGGGAATCGAGTTTTCCCACACAATTCGATGTGCAACAAAGAACTTCGTTTTTCCCTTCGGACAACCGGTACGTAAGATCGCTGGGTCTCTGTCGTAAATAAGTATGTAATGCGCAGGATACAAAACGTAATCAAACCGCCATTTCCATAGAGCGACTACGAAGTATATGAGAATTCACGCGAGACTTCGTATTACAATTTGTTCGCTCAGATGTTCCTCTGGCTGTTTAGTCACTATTAGAGCTTCATTTCCGTCGTGGCTATCTCTTCTAAGGGGTCTTTGGCGCGTGAGGTTCTGACCCATTTCAAAGAACTGGATGATTTTGCCGAGATGAGGGCCCTTTTTATGTTTCACAAGCAATGGCTTTGGGTCTGACATGTAGTTGCTTCATTTGGTGTATTACAAATAAATTAAAATCAAAGTCTATTTAATCCCTCAGTCGGCGATGGAAGTTGGGTTTTTTCTCTGTGAACGGAATTTTAGTTGAAGTTTGAAGTTTGTGATGGAAAAGCTTTAGTCTAACCCGCAATTCCACATAAAGGCCCTTGCTCACTGCACCGTATCTGGTTGTACGCGAGCATGGTTTGAAATTCCGCTCGCTTTTAAAGTGAATGAGACGGTCAAAGTATTGCGAAGCAACTCGCCCGTTCGCGCCACGACCAGAGCTATGAATTCGTGGCGAAGAAGTTTTATATCCTACGTTAATCTGTATGTGCTTTCAAATTAACATTGCATGTGTATGATATGAACGTCTGTGCAATGCTGTGCTATGACCTTGTAATAGATAATTGTTACCCACATAATTATACAGATAATTGTATTCCCAATAACGATATGTTTCATTTCTGTTTGTTGGTAATGACTTTAAGTGGTATAAATACAATGTGTGTTTCAGCTTCTTGTAGGAATGACGTTCAGACTTCTCCCTTTCATGGTCCTAATATTTACAAAACATGTTCTTTCGTCAAATAGAAATGTTTTGTTTATTGTTGTTGATGATTTACGACCATCTCTGAATTGTTACGATGATAAAGATGCTTATACGCCGAATTTGAATTCATTGGCCACACGAAGTGTGGTATTTAATAAAGCTTACGCCCAGGTATTTTTGTACTAGTTAATGCACTTTAGAGAACGTCAAGGGAGAGTACAACCAACTCATGTACTTAGTGCGGATTGGTTACGTCATGTTTTTTACTTTAACTTCCGCATTACCGAGGAAGGACGGATGACGGCTGCGACAATAGAACAGAGCCGCACGTTATCGGCCCAATTGGTCGCCATTTTCTGCGCTGAATTTCTAATTTAGTAAATCAATTTTTATTGTCGTATCTTATTTAAATCATAGTATTCAATTATTATCTCATAATTATTTTCTGCATATATAAATTACATACGTCTATCAATGTACACATTTTCATACTAGAATTAAAATTACGCCATATACTTCACATTTTCGCACGGCAGAACATGGGTCACTTTGCCGTGTATATCCTCTCCCTTGACGAACTCTGACACTTAATCATACACAGTGAATGGACAGAGAGACAGCACGAACTCAAAATATAAACTCATGTTTCAGCAAGCATTATGTGCTCCCAGTAGGAACTCATTTTTGACGAGTAGACGTCCGGATACATTGCACCTTTACGACTTTTACAGTTATTGGCGGATGGCAGCTGGAAATTTCACCACAATACCACAATATTATAAAGAGCATGGTTATTATACTGCCACTTTTGGAAAAGTATTTCATCCAGGTATTGCTTCTCATACATAATGAATGTTCAATTTTTATTTTATTTCAGCAGCTTTAAACTATTTTGTCTGTCAGTCCAAATATTTATCCAACATAAACTAACAAAAATCAGTCGATTTAAAAATTTCTGATATAGAATGAATTTTTACTACAGGCAGGTATACGTCCACAGTGAATGCGAGTAATATAATAATTAAATGAAGTCATATCATAATTTTAATAAACTTGACCGGTAATTTCGCGAGGAAGTTTGATTTGGAGATCAAAAATGTTTTTTCTTTTTTTGTTTAGGTATTTCCTCTAACTACAGTGATGACCAGCCATATAGTTGGTCTCGCAACCCATACCACCCACCTACACAAAAATACATGAACGCACCTGTTTGCAGAGGTACAGACGGGCAGTTAAAACACAACGTGGTGTGCCCTGTTGTTCCCGAGTTCCAGCCGGGAAAAACATTACCAGATCTAGAAACATTAGAAGCTGCTCAGGACTTCCTCAATAACAAGAGAAATATATCACAAAAACCCTTCTTTCTTGCCGTAGGATTTCATAAACCTCATTTGCCTCTCAAATATCCCGGGAAATATAAAGGTTAGAAAACATAATCGTTTTATCTTCATGCGAGTAATACATTTTTCGAGAAAAATTTTACATTATATGTTACAGATTTCCACCCCCTGGACTCCATAAAACTACCAAAGGTTCATGAATACCCCCCTCTCTTACCCCCAGTGGCTTGGAATCCTTGGACTGATTTGAGGAAAAGAGATGACATAACAGCTCTCAACGTATCTTTCCCTTTTGGGCCAATGCCTAGTACGTACACAAATGAAAGCGTTGTCTTCCGCGGCCACAGTCACTATAAACTTGTCTGGAACAAACCGCGTCAACGTTTCTGCCATCTTGATGTGACCTTCTTCAGAGCAATGTCTCTGTCCTACACTACCAAGCCTTAGCACAGTACGACAGCGACTTAGGTCCTTACGACTCTGACATTGCCCTGAAGAAGGTCGTCAACTGATCTTCCGACTTAAAATCAATAAGAGAAGCTCTCTTTATACAACATCCGAATCCAATTCCGTCGTTTCCGCCTGAAAAATCCATTTTGAGTTTTTCAATATCTTCATGAGAATTTCAATCATCATAGATTTCTCTATACAAATGCTTCATGTTATTTAGGTTAATCAATGTCTTAATTTTATTATATTGCTACGACGTTCAGGCCATAAAAAAGTTAGCCTATCTACATATTTGAACAGAAGGAAGTTGAAAAGGAGAGATGTTGGATTTATTTGTAATTTTTCTTTTTCTGTTGTGTTGGATAATATTAAATTTATCGTCAAATAAGCAGTTAAAACTGCGTATGACCATGTGGAGGACAATAAACTAATTTAAAATTATTTCTTCTAACAATTCTAACTTGTTTTCTAACTATATCTATTTCTAAATTGATTTCTTCCTTCCAACATGTTTCCTTCCCAAATTTATTTTATAACCAGCTATTACACAGCTATCGGCTTTCAGGATCCTTTTATTGAAATCTATAGGCTGAGTCGGTTTAACTACGGTGATTGTAGTTCAGTGAGGCAATTCTACATCAAAGAACGTTACATATGAAATCTACTAAACATCCAATATTATCTCTTCTTTCAGATGATTATGCACGATTGATCAAACAAAGTTATTATGCTGCAGTAACATACGTTGATGATTTGATAGGTCAACTATTTGAAACTATGAAGAAGGAGAATTTCATTGAAGATACCATCATTATCGTTATTGGTGATCATGGTAAATAATTCTGGTTTTGTGATTGTTGATTTTGGAATGAGTTTGTTGTCAAATGTATTTTTAGGTTGGTCCTTGGCGGAACATGGAGAATGGGCCAAATACAGCAACTTCGAAGTAGCTGTTAGGGTTCCTCTAATTATATACGTTCCAGGACTAACTGATTTCAAAACTGAAAAAAAGTACAAAAAGAGTAATGTTTTGGTGGAATTGGTTGATTTATTCCCCACGTTAGTTGATCTAACGAATGTATCTAAGTCCTTGGAACAATGTCCATGGAAATCCAAGTCGATTGAATTGTGTACTGAAGGTATCAGTGTCGTTCCAGTCATCAAACAGTTGCAACAGCAGGTACGTTTCCATTAAGCACGCGATCACACTTTGGTGGAACACGAAAGTTGTGACGAGTAATTACATTCAGAGCAGTAGGACATTCTAGATATAAACTGGAAAACTCTCCATTGTGTGAACAGAGTTTTTTTCATTGTTACTGTATTGTTACCATATATATTATAAATTATTTGACAATATTGTTGATTATTCATAGGTATCAAGAAACCAACAAAGGACTACTAAAGTAAATAACTAATTAACAATGAGAAAATAATATCATAAAGGGCAGAATTGATCCTCAGAGAACACAAAGAGTCGCGAAGAGATATTTTCATGTACTTCAAATTATACTTCTTCCTGCTAGACCTGTTCCCATTTCCTTGGGGTCGGACTTCCTTGTCCGCATTTTCGATGTAGCACGGTCTTGTGCTATGTCTTTGTTTGTGTGGGCTTCTTTCAGATCTTTTTCGACCGTCCTCAGCCAGGTGGCAGGTGGTCTTCCGCGCTTACGCTTCGTTATTGGCAAATCTAGGGCAAGCTTCACCATATGATCGTCCGGGCGTCTTTGGATGTGACCATACCACCGTAAGCGTTTCTCTTTAATCTTATCGACTATCGGGACAACCTTAAAACGTCCTCTTATGTACTCATTTCGGATTTTGTCTTGTAGTGTGTCATTCGCTGACCAGTATAGCATGCGCATTTCTGTTGCATGCAGTTTGTTCAGGTGCAGCTTGTTGGTCGCCCAACATTCTGACCCGTACAGAACAGCAGGTCTAATAGCTGTCTTGTACAACTGCCCTTTGATTTAAGCGGCATTTTTCTGTCGCACCTAACGCCTGTGAGTTGTCTCCACTTCATCCATCCACTTGTAGTTCTGTGAGTAACATCCTTATCAATTTTGCCATCATTGCTAAGTATTGAGCCTAGATATTGAAATTGTGTCACCGTAGGTAGCAGTGGACTTCCTATTGAGATTTTAATGTTATTTGGGTTAGTTTCATTATAGAAAACACACGACATGTGTTCTGACTTCTTACTACTTATTTTAAGGCCATTTGTTTCGAGTATCTCTGTCCAGGAATTGAAGTTCAACTGGAGCTCTTCTATGTTGTCCGAGACCGGAACGACATCGTCAGCGTATAGAATATTCCAAGGCAATGACTTTTGACAGTGTTTTGTGATATGATCCAGAGTAGTGTTAAAGAGCATTGGGCTAAGCGTATAACCTTGATGTACCCCTACCCCAATTTCAAACGATTCGCCTCTGCCTGCGGGGCTTAGAACTTGAGTGGTGACGTCTTTGTATATATCTTGTATAAGGCTGATATAATACTCTGGTACCAATTGCTGTCTCAGTGCTTCTCAGATGAGGTCACGTGGGACATAATCAAACACCTTTCCCAAGTCCATGAAAACCATATGAAGGTTCGTCTTGTTGGTTTTAGCCTTGTCAACCATTTTTCGAACCGTCTGAATAGATTCGGAGGTAATCCTCTCAGCCACTAAGCCACATTGGTTTTGTGTTAATGTTATGTTCTGTTTTAGTCTAGTATTTAATATCCGTTCCCGAATTTTGAGTGTGTGTGACATCAGTTTTATGGACCTATAAATACTGCATTCTCTAACATCTCCTTTTCCCTTATAGAATGGTGTTAAAAAGCAGATGCGCCATGAGTCAGGTAAGGGGTAGCCCTATATTAATTTGTTGAACAATTTGCTCAGCCAGACTTCTCCATTATTTGCCAAGTGCTTCCAGACTTCTGCTGGTATTTCATCCGGACCCGGTGCTTTGTTATTTTGTATCGCACTTTTTACCTCTTCATGAGCTATATTCCGAGGTGGCCCCTACACTGCCTCAGGCCTGCGGTAATCATAATTTCTTGGATGGGACTCATTCAGAAGGTGTTGATAATACTCTGTCCATTTATTCCTAATGTTTACGTCTTCAGTAAGCAGTTTACTATTTATCATTTATGTATTTTACTGTTGTTGTGTCTTTTGCGTTGTTGTGACGTATTATTGCTATTCTATGTATATCTAGTTCTGACCTAGCTGATTCTAATTTGTTATAAAACTCGAAGTTTGTTTCTGCTACTAATATTGCAACTTGTCACTTGGCCTGCCTTTTGGTTACTTTATAATTATCAAAGTCAGTTTCATCTTTGGTCGACTGCTACAACTTGAAAGCGTCTTTCTTAGATATTACCGCCTTTTTTACTTCTTTATTCCACCATTTAGTTTCTTTGTTGGGACCTTTTTTGCTTCTTGTTCAGTCTAAGTATTCTTCGGCCTTGCTTATACAGACTCTTTCAAAGTTTTCCCACTCTTCATTTGATATCATGTTTGTGGTATCCATTGAACTTAAGTTGTCAGAGAGTTCCACTGTAAACAGTTTCCCCGCAGGTTCCTTTAAAACTCTCCATTTAATTTTTGGGGTCAGTTTTCGATTTATTTCAATGGATTTCGGAAGCTTGTATACGGTGTCTAATAACCTATGCTGAGTTGTGAGTGGTTCTCCCGGTATGACCTTGCAATCTTTGTAGTTACCCAAATGTTTACGCCTTGCAAGAACGAAGTCAATCTGACTTGCATGTCCTCCACTTATGTAGGTGATTTGGTGGGATTCTCTCTTAAAGGTATTTATGATTGCTAAGTCGAAACTACATGAGAAATTTGTAATTGTCTCTCCGTCACTGTTGCGGGTGCTATAACCAAATCCCCCATGCCATCTCTCTACGTTAGTGTTGCTGCTACCAATATGGCAATTTAGGTCTCCGCCCAGATGTACTGTTTCCTCTTGCGGAATATTTTGTATAAGATTATAAAGATCTTCCCAAAATGCTTCTTTTTCACACTCAGCAGTGCCCGTTTGTGGTGGATATGCAGGTATTATATTAATATATTGTTTTTCGAGGGCTAGCTTTACGGCTATCAGCCTATCACTTACCCTTTCTATATTAAGCTTTGAGTTAATTTTTCAGGTAGTATAATTCCAACGCCATTTTTACCGGTGGTAGTTCCATTATAGATAAGCTTGAACCCGTTGCCTATAAGTTTTGATTTTGCACTTTTCCACTTCGTCTCTTGAACACAGCATGCATCGAGTTGCCTTCTTTTAAGGACGTCGCTTAATTCGGCGCTTCCGCCTGCCATAGAACCTACGTTCGAAGTTGCAAATCGCAATGATGTTTTCGTGTAGCTATGAGCGTCGCTTAAGGGGTATGCCCTAGAGTTTACGTTGCCTCGACCGTCGCTTAAGGGGACGCCCTAGTATGAGTGCTCATTCTCTTATTTTGTGATTTCATTTGGACAAGGAAATATGAATGGCTATGTAGTTTTACGACCGATTGCCACCTGACGCCAAGACACTGATCCACCTTAGGACTGTGAGCGCTGCCGTTGGACCCTTAGGATCTCTTCTGCCACCTGCTCTATTGCATTACCGTGCCTGGTAATGTAACTCCAGTATGATCCCTATACCACACTACATGAGGCTGGCTCTGTGTTGGGTAGGCCCCTTCCGCCTGCTCCGCCGTTCTAATGGACTTCATTTCCGCCTTCGCAGCCGTTGACGTCTTCTGCCGTTGCCGTCCTCTTCGCTGGTTTTGGTCCACCCCGGGTATTTAATTTCCCCGGTGCCCACCTGACAAAGCCAGGCCGGGTATCCCCCTATCCGCCACCTGGGGAGGTGCCCGATGGGGGACCAGCAACCCCACACGGGGTACTTCAAATTATACAAAGCAGGAAATTATAGTTAACTAATCGTGTCTTGGATTTTCACATTAACTTCATGAAAAACGTCAAATAAACATGTGTATTACCTTAATCGTCAAAAATTTTGAGCATACGATAAAATAATGAGCGACTTTACCGAACGAAATATAGAATTAAGGCGAGCAGTTTTGATGCGTGGCCATCAGCATTGTACAAGACTAATTTTATACCCCACTAGGGATTATTTGACCGAGTTTCCCGACCCCTCCCTGACGTTTGCCCTTCGTCTGACTCTATGAACCTAAAGCGAGAGGACCTCATTAGAAGGGCTAGCGTTTTGCTTTGCTATCGGAGCGTGGAATAATATTTCAGTTCTTTATTCATAACAATTATTTGTTCATCTCATATAAAACTCGATATCGTTCTTTTTAAAACTAATGTACCCCCTCGATCTAGATTTGTTGTGCTATGCTTTATTTTATTGGATATTTAGTTGGTTAGTCTTTTATGTTTTTTTTAAAATATAGGATTCGTCTGATATCAACTGATTGCTCATCACCTACAAAAAAAGATTTCGTCATTCTATCATAGTTTGTTGAAGCGTATGGCCCTTTCAGCTGCCATCTTCAATCGTAGACTTTTAAACCGCGTTTACGACAGAATTTATTGTCTTATCTAAATTGTTTAATATTTTGTTTATTTGTTATTTAGTTGGTTAATGTATTTGTGGTTTTATTGTACACGGCAAATCTTATGCTTCACATACTTCCGTTCTGCTTCTTATTCATTGTGACAGAAACGAACAGATTTTTAACGAACTGCTAGAATTCAGCTATTCTGGCTAAATGTAGTTCAAGATGATTTAATAATAATTTTCCTATCATTATTTTCAGGCAGGGGAGGAGCGTGGAACTATGAAGTGGAAAACGGGTGCATTTAGTCAGTACCCTCGCCCTGGAACGTTCCCCTCTCTCTCCCCGAACAGTGACAAACCTCATTTAAGAGACATAAAATTTATGGGATACTCTCTGAAAACAACGAGATATCGGTACACTGAATGGGTAACATTCAACATCCATTCTTTCTCTCCTGAGTGGACCAATAAGGTCGCAAGTGAACTGTATGATCATCATCTTGATCCAGATGAAAATTACAATTTAGCAAGCAGAGAAGAACTGAGTGCCACTGTGGATAAACTAAGTTCCCAATTACATGCTGGATGGAGATACAGTTTACCAAAAAAATATATCATGCAAAATCTTATTCTACGAAACCAGTAGTTCGTTCTATGTAGCTTGCTTTTACAATAAAATTAATATTGATGCTCTGCAGAAAGAGCATATCAATTTAATTATACACCACTCTCACAACCCTACCTATATTCACTCTTACTTTCAAAAATCTTTATTCTAGACCAAAATATAGGTTCAGATATATCACAGGGATAAATTATATTGCTTAAAATAATATTCGGTGGTATCCCATTCTTTTGTATCGCTTAATATCTTAACTTTTGTCCGAGAACCCCCGTCCCCCACTCGCAGCGACGGTTTCATCAGTGAAGAAGAATTCTTTTCGCTTTATGGGAAATTCACGTATCTTGCATCACGATCAGGGTGGAGGTAATCATGCGTAAGTTGCCTGTCGCTTCTTTGATGTCTGAAAAATACAAGAAAAATCAATGAAGTCCATGCTCACCATTTTCTCAACCACGGGCGAGGTGTAAGAAGGGGGAGATGGCCTGAACGCGTCTCTGCTGTGATCATTTTGGTATTGTTCTTCTAACAATCAATAGATGTCATACGAGTAGAAGAGCGAACCCACGATTGGTTTCTTAAATGGCCACATGAGTAGGAGACGGCCGTATTTTGCTTTCATTATATTATTTTCAATGTATTCTGATCTCGGCTCCGCTGCTAGTACACCTCGAAAATCTCATACGGCAGTTCCCGGTACTTTGCCAAGCTCCACACACCGAAGCAGAGCATCAAATGGTCTTTGACCTACCTTTCCTTCTTACATCATGCCCACAGGAAAAGAATCAAACAGCGTAAGCCTCTGACGTCATTGCATGGTACACTTCTAAATAGAGAGAGAAACGACAACTCGAGCAAAATTCCGAGGATGTACCGAACAGAGATCTAAATTCAAAAGAGAACCGTCATTCGCTTCACACCAAAGCTTTAGAGCACGTAAATTATCATACCCAGATAGCACGTATGATTACGTCAACGGTGCCTTTTACTTAGCATTTACTTGCCGTGCCCCAATCGTGAAACTACCGTAAAATCAGGGTCTATGATCAAGCATTATTGTGTCAATCGTGGTTAAAGTATGTGGTCAGGGTTTAATGCCGAGTACTTTTCCGCCATTCATGCGGCACCCGTGTATGAGCATTTGCTGGACAAGCGTCTTTACCCAGAATGCAACTCACGTAGCCAGCACGACATAAATGGCGAAGACGATTAGGATTTGGTGGAACTAAGCTGACAGTAGCTGTTTGGAACTGGGAGTCGTCCAAACACGTTCGATGAAATTGAAAATCGTGTTTGTTGCACGTGCCTTGTTCTTGTGAATGATTTGCAAGGGTAAATATTCTTTCTTTTGTCATGCATTTGCAGTTAAATATATGGTGCCACAAAATGAATATATCAAGCAATACCAATTTGTTCACTGGTTTACAGCATTACTAATAGACATATTTTGCAATGTGGTTCACGCAAGGATTGGGAGAAAAACATTGATAACATCAAACGTCTTAATCCGGTTCCAATTATATATTTATGCATTTACGACAATGTAAGAAAAATCGTAAAGCACTATTTTCTCGATTTATCCTTAACGGAAACGCTGTTACCTTTGCGTATATCCTATCCGTATCCTTAGCGGATACCCTTGAGAACCACCTCATTCTGCGTTAAATTTTAACCTTAATATAATAATAAAGTTAACTATCTCCAATCGTTGTACAAGTTTAATCCTTTCCCAGATAATCTGAAAAAGTTGGTATAGCTTTGTCCAAACAAGCTGGGAGGAAACAATGTTCTGCAAGCATATGTGTACATCGCTATATGGGTACCAGTTGTATTTACTGCAACCAAATTCTCATTGCCCCTTATTGTAACTCGATGCTCACCTAGGGAGGGAGACTCGGCACAATCATGAAACCAACTATAGCTGATTTACACTACTATGACAAACTGCGGGTGGGTAAAGCTAGATAAAGAAACCTGGGTGCGCCAAAGCGGATAATTCTTTGTACTGTGTACCGCTGAAATTTTCAAAGTAGTACGTAAGAAGAGTTGAATTACAGTTTTGTTTACATATGGCATCATTAAGCAAAAGCCTAACCAGTATTGTGAGACGAAGTGTAGAAAGTGAACGCATGGTTTCCTTTAGTAATTGGAGTGTAACGCACTTCAGAAGATAACCATCTTATGTGTTGTGGTTATTATTATGTACCATACCGTTATCAACAAGGCAGTATTTGCAGTGAAAAGCATTCATCATACGATATTTTCGAAGTCTGCAGGGAGCTGATAGAAGACAGAATGAATTGGAGATACTAGTAAAATAGTCGTCCATGTATGCGCAACCGTGACACTTTCCCGCGCCAAGACTTAAGTTATATAAAGAGCTTTAGTATCTAAAGCCGAGTTTAGTTTCTTACCCAAGACTCACATTCTATATAAAGAGCTAAAGAAATTCTTTGTATAGAGCTTTAGCTACGACCCGTTGCGCGCGTAAACAGTTGACAGTCAAACCTCCTGTCGTTGAGTTAAAATGGCCGCATACCGCAAGCCAATCAGAGCTATGTTCATCTCTGACGCTTCTTTATCGGTATAAGCTCTACGCGTAGTATTTTCTGGAAATATGAGAAATTTAGCATTGCATTTCCGCCCCTGACGTTTCTCTCTTAAATTACGGTCTGTAATACCTGTGTGCCGAGTATTTTCTCATACTTCGTTGGGTCATCAGAGCGCACATCCTTTCACACGGACAAAAGAAGAACCACAATGGCCACCATGCTTTTTTTACATTTGTTTCTAAAGGGAGAGTATAATAAAAATTAATGACAATTCAATTAATGTAAGACAAGATTTATCAATATTAAACCTAATATTACAGTTATAGCAGAAATTCTCTTTGACGGGCGACCCGTGGCGTAGTGCCTAACGCACTCGCCTTCTACCTCTGGGGACGACCCGGTCCGATCCAAATAGAATCCAAAGTGGACGGAGCGGTATTCGCGACAGGTTTTCTCGGTGTTCTCCCGTTTCCCCTGCCTATCATTCCACCACAACTCATTATCATCCACCTCTGTGTCATTCATAATCACCACTAAGGGGAGGTGCGGCAGGAAGGGCATCCGGCACATTCCCCAGCCAAAACCAAATGAAGCATCATATATCCATCCCCATTCGCCGACCCCACATGAAGTGGGAAAAGGCTGGGTTAAAGAGCAGAATTTCTTCTTGCAAAGAGGTCAAAAGTTCTTTTAAAACTGAGAGATATTTATGTCCTCCGACAAAATTTCTATTTTTACAACCACCGAATTTTTTCGATGTTTTCGAAGTTCCAAATATTCCAAATTTACGTTGCACGAATGTATGTTTCAATTGCTTCATATCCCAAGTTGACTCCTGAGTAATGTTATATTGTATTAAGTGTTATTTTAAGTCGATTAGAGATTATTCATATACTGTCACAACATTTTTCTTCATTTCCCCAACACTGTGTCAAAAGACTGATATTGTGAAAATTGCGAGCCCGTACATGCGCTCACAATTTCCACAACTTGTGCGGTTAGCGAGCCCGTAAATAGATTCACTATTTCCACAAGTTATGCCTATTGTTTACTCACAGTGGCGCTGTCTGGGTGCAATTATATGAGTTGTGGCACAGCATGATAGCTAGGAAGACTCATGTGTTTATGGATATAAAAGTCTATATAAAATGCTATAGTTTCGACTAGTAGTTAATTCCGAGTAGGATATTGAAGTTTTCTTTTAATGTAACTTTCTTTACAATATGAATCCCATGGCGCAAGTAATAATGTGTCTTGTACAGCAGTAGATTGACATGAGTTCGAATGTCCGTTGTACCTCATTTTTTAATATTCTTCTGTCAATAGTATAATGTGCCATGTTTCTTAAATGTATCATTTTTAGAATTTTTAAAAGATTAATTAAAGACGATGCAATTCGTAGTCAATGGTACTGATCCTATACAAAAAAAATTACATGAGCGAGTTATAGGTCAAAAGGAAACCTACGAAATGAGGTGTTGTAGGTTCTAAGTCCTTCATTGGTTATTGCAGAGCGACTTAAAAAACAATACTTTATTTTTGTGAATTAATTATTGCAAATGTACTTTCTTTATTCAAGAGTTTAAAAGGAATATATTCTGATGCGCGATACATATTAATTAGTTGAGATTATTTTGCCCCAAAATTTTGTTAATAATTGTAGCAATTATTAGAATTAGGTCAGAAATGGTTGTAACGACTTATTTCATTTTAAAATTTGTTAAAGTGAAAGAGGATCAATAAGTGTCACTAGAGAAAAACCCTGAAAAATCGCAAATTTGCTCTTGGTTTAAAAATATGATCAACTGTACGATCCTTCGAAAACGTCTTAGATTTTCCCATCTTGCACGATACTACACCCTACTGTTTCGAATTTTTTGGACTTTCTCATAGGGAAGATTCCATGTTTCCTGTTCTAATACGGCTGTCTCTCTGAATCACGTTGGCCTCAAATCGTGTAACCGCGGCTGGCTCAGTCTGGCTCAGATGCCACGATATATCGCTATTTACACAATTCATACAAATAATCGCGCCACGGTGCGCTCACTATGGGTACAACTGGTGGAAATAGTGGGCTCATTTACGAGCTTGCTAACCGCACAAGTTGTGGAAACTGAGCCCATTTACGGGCTCGCTAATCGCACTAGTTGCGTAATATACTACAGACTTGTAAAAAAAATATAAATAAAAAAGGTTCTAAAGGCAGGTTTGGATTCTCGAGCGTATCATTCTGCACCGGAGCCGGAACGCTACTGCATAGCCACGAGGGTGATCTGACAGGTCGGTAGTATTGTAAGTATATGAATGACAATGTGAATTATGGTAATGATATTTAACGTAAGATTTCAAATTGCAATGAAACTCTCTACATGGGATTGAAATCTGCCACGAATTCCTTAATGATTGAAAGGAACTTACGTTTGAAAACTTGATAAACAACCATGTATGGAATGACAAAAACTTGGTGGAATTTTACTTACTGAACACTTCGCAGTGTAAACATAACATTTTGAATCCATCTGTTAAAAATGTCTTACATTTAAAGAAAATATGACTCAAATGATCCTGCTCGGAAATACGACTGTTGTATATTGTCTTTTTATCCCAAAATACATATCAACTTATATATCAGCGACGCAGCGTATCGCCATTCACATAACTTGTGGAAATAGTAAACCCGCAGTGGGTTCGCTTTAGGGAGAGTTCATAAGACAACTCTTACCATATTAAAATAATATCAAGAAATAATTACATGTATACTTTGCGTCACACTTCGTTGTTTGGAATACAGTTCCCCGACTGCGTGACGCAATGTTTGACACGTTTTATTTGTTAAATTGTTCTCGCAGGATTTGTTTAAATTAAATTATTAAATCATTATTTTAAGGTGTGTGGGGAAATTGTGGAGATGGAGTATACTTTCCTCGAGTTCGCTTCAGGACCTGTTCAAGGAGCTCGCAACTAGTTCCAAACATTGCAAAGCCAGAAAAATTACACTGACCAAATATCAGATAGACAGCAATATTTCCCGGCGGTATCTTAATCTTCTTAGCAGCTAAATGCACCTATTAAAATAACATGGATAAATTTAATAATGAGTAAGTGGACTTATATTTTCCATACAAATCAATGTCTATTAATTCTGTTATATCTCTCTAGAAATCGCTTCCTTACTCACTTTCCAAGTCCTGCAAAGCCCGGATTTCGTTTCTGTTGTTAGAGAGAGAAACAAATAACGATTTTCAGTACATACAGGTATTGTTGCATTCAGCGGGAGCCCATACTATTCTATCACGTTGCAATGAGACTGAACGTTTTGTGTGGAGCTGAAATATTAGTTCTATGATAAAATACAAGAATACATATTTACTATTCCCATCCCTGCTGACCAGAGGGCGTCGCATGTAAACAGAGCTGCATTACCCAGGTAATTACGAGTTGAGGAGCTGGGTGATAGAAAGGAAGAAATGAAAAAAAGAATACATATTTGACTACTTGAGGTAGACTATTTCCCTCAAGTTATAAATCCAAAAGGGTATAAGTGGTATTACTTTGTTGCAGCAACATGCAACAAAAATGAACAATTTGTGAAAAAATTCTTTCAGAAAGTTACTATTCTTTACCATTTTGCAACTTGATTACCTAAACATATAAAACCTAAGTACAATTTAAAAAAATGACTTAATCTTTTTTTTTTACTTTAAAATTTCATGTTGGAAATTTTAAAAAAATTCAGCATTTCAAAGTGCATCGATAGTTTATCAAAATATCAGTATCCAGGAAATGTGAAAATTTAACGAATTGAGTGAGAAATCAAATTTTGCAACACAAATCATTAGAACTTTGGTTGAAGATGCACGAATTCATGTTCTTTCAATTGCTTCAAAACCTATTAGCTAAAAAAGGATTATGATAATGAAAAAAAAATTTGCCCTCGCAGTGCTGGAATGTGGACTTGTGTCAATTTTTGACAGAAGTGATTCTTTTGATGACAAATTAATGAGCCATGTCCCACAAAAATCAATGATTTATATTATTTTATCAAGTTAGACACTTATACCATGAGTTAGTGAGTCATATAGGCCTGAAAGACTTCAATCACGATTTGTAATAATATGAAATAGTTTAATAACCATTATTTCCCATGTTATTGGAACATAGCAGTTTAATAAATGTGCTATAAATATTTAACAACTTATGGCCATATAAGAGGAAACAACCATTCACACATTATTTCATGAAAACTATAATTTTTCTTATTTCTAAAGTTACTAATTACCTAATTTTCTTCCTCTGTTATCTATTCTATGTCTACTCTTAAGGATTTTCTCTCTCCTTCTCAAATCTCTCATCTTGAAAATATTTTGCATTCATTGGATATAGTTTGATTTATTGTTAGACAATTACTACTTACTTTCCTTATTTAATATTAGTCATTGACTGATGATGTAATTAAATTCCTAACGATTCTGTTATTAATTTATAGCACCAAAATTTAGGTGACCAAGCTTCTCAGTAGAAAATAACACATGTAACCCTTTCAATAATAAACTAACTTTGCACACCGTCCGCTATATAATATGGACCTCTGTTTACAACTACCCTTCAGGTTTAAATGAAGTACAGAAAATACTCATTAAAGATGACAAAAATATTTAATTTATTCAATTGAACAAAAGTTAATTTGAATATTATTTCTAATTAACAAAAGTTGAATTTGATTTTAAAAAAATTTTTTTTGTACTAAACATTTAAAATCAATTCATAAAATTACTTGCAGAGAACGAACTTTGATAGAACAGGAAACATTATCCCTGCTTTGATAGAAAATAAACGAGGCTGTAGATTGCATTGCATACATTCACCATCTACAAGTACTTTCCATAAGAGAAGTATTTGTACAAGATATCTGAAAAACTTTCGCTCCCATTCAAGAAAATTTGAAGGTTTTGGGCTTACAAGTCAGCAAGAAATTTCAAGGATTTCATTCCATTTATAACATTACTTTATTTTATGAAGTACAATATAATTAAGATTCTAATACAAATTAATGAAGTCAATTAATACTATATTAGAATTCAATTTAGCTTGGAAAGAACTATATAGGATAGAAATTCACAAATAAATAAACTTCAACAAAATTCTATACAATAAAATACCACTTTTTCTGTCTACACTGACAGCTGCATTAAAGAAATGTGTACAGCAACCCGACCAGTCACACAATACTTAAGCAATATATACAGATTCCACTCAAATCCCTCCATTAAGGTCAAACATTGATCCTAAATAACTTAACGAGACAAAAAGAGTATTTCACATTCATTCATCAAACTAAGACTAAACAACAACCATCAATGAAATCGCACTTTTTCCAGAAGTTGTTTTTCAACATGAAATGATTAATTTGAAATGACACATCACACTAAACCACAGACATCACAAAGCTACACTAGCTACTGAACATGAAAAAGCACCAATAATACTTTTAACTCAATGATCAGGTATAAAAATTTTAGTTGTAGTTTAATTTTTCATTTCCAGAAAATTAAACACAAGTGCTATTGTTCATTCAATGTCAATGACATCTGATGAATTTTTAGGTGTGGAACTGGACTGAGCAGGAACCCTCTGGTTTAGAACACTTGTCGCTGTAAAAGAAAGATTAGTACACATAAATTAATCATTTTAATGTAATCAACAATAGCATATGTAAGTCAGTTTACAAATGTAGGACAAATAAAATCAAATGTAAAAACTGATCAACTTTTCAAAACAACTAATGAACAATTCTTTCAATTGTCACCCAGTTAAGTTGACATAAATAAATAATAATAAAATAAAATTACAATTACATAATACAGGAATCATAATGAAATGTAAATTATAACCTGAAGGATAATAAAAAATAAAAACTTAAATGTTAGAATCTTAACATAATGAGGTTGCATATGAAGAAAGGGCAGACCAGTTTCTTTAAAGGAAGAACCACCTCTGCATGTAAACAGCAACCTTCTAACAAAGGCACTTGTTAATGCAGAAAAATACTATTAGAGATACAAACTTGAATTTCATAGGGATGTTGAAGTATAGTACAGGTTCCCTCAGAGAGGAACAGGATGAAATATGTTTTTTCTTACACATATTTTCTCTACATCTCGTGAACTATTAGTGAAATAACCCCTTTTCTTTAGTAAACATACTATTCACATCAACACAAAATTATAATAAATGTGTGTGTGTGTGTGTATGTAT
>NNCF01126398.1:695166-706851 GCA_002313205.1 Laupala kohalensis | reverse complement strand
AAATAAATAAATAAATACACACATAAGTAAATGTGTCTATGTGTATTCCAACCAGGCCAGCGACCAAATATTATTTTAAGAGGAAGGGGGGCTAACTTCTCAATAAAAATTAATTGATTAAAGATATTTCCTTCTATTTAAATAGGTTCAACTCCACAACTTGGAAAAAAATTGGAAAAATATTTTTTTTTGAATAATCTAGAATACACACATCCAACCGAAGGCTTAATTTAGTGTTACAACATTAAACTAAGATTGAAGTTTATGAATTTTTTTTTAGTATCTTACAATGAAAATTATAAAATTATATTTTCTTATTTATTACATGTCTTTTGGTGAGGTTCAGGCAATGAGGCCTGCTCTTCCACCTAACTGTTGAACCTGGGAGAGGGAATGAGGAAGGCGAGATATTGGGTTGCCAAGGAACTTATGGTACCAAACCGACATTTGTCTGGAGTAGGTGAGGGAAACTAGCTGAAAACCTCACCTAGATCGTCCGAGCAGGGTTTGAACCCATGCTCTACTACTCAGCAGGATCGTGGAAGCGAAGATGCTACTACTATACCACGACTACCATGCATTGATTTGTCTTCCCCTTCTGAATTAACAAAACCAGACAAATACAGCAACACATGTAGATTTTGAAAAGACATAAAGAAATAACACTTTTGAGGGGATGTAAGCAATAATTTATCAACACGCAAATGATAAATAATAACAAGTGTATGAATAACTTCAGAAAATATGTAATCGCCCAATTTTAAATTTCATATAGATTAATTAAGGATATCAACAAATACACACTTCCTCCACAAAATATTTTGTTAACACACAGGAATAAGGAATCTTATGAACAATCCACACCTACACTTCTAGCTGGGCAGAAAAATTTATCATTATTCAACAAAGTTAACATGACTACTTACTAAGTTTTAAGTAAAGTTTTAATTAAAAAGGCATATGGTTTTTTAATGTTCCATTAACTAATCCATTACTCATATAAGGAACTAGAAGGGGATGGTATCTTCAGTTCAATCCGAGTACAGTTAAGTCTCATGGCCACAACACTCTAAAAAACGAAGCTAAGAATTGGTGCAAGACTGACTAGATACTCTTAAAAGACTCTTGGCAGATGTTGCTTTTAAAAGTAAACCAGTTTTATTAACTCTATTTTACAAATATAACAGTGATATTTCCATAAGTGTTGCAAGGGAAACAATTATGCACTGAAAATATTTTTATTTTGTTCATGATCACGAATGTACACAAGATAAAGATTACGATATTCTCTTACTTAAGCTAGAGTACGACATTCTGAAATGAAATTTACATAGGAGAGGGAGAAATGATGGTATGGGAGTGCCAGGAAAACGAAGGAACAGATCAGGGTCCTTTTGTACGAGTTTTTGGCACCAAAAATTTAACTATAAAATCTTCACGGAACAATCAATATTACTTATAGTTTTGACTTACCTTCTCAGTCTACCCTATCTGTGCTGCAATACTATAAATATTTTGTAATAAGTGTAGAATGATTGAATCACAATAATCTCTCACTGTTAGTGACCAATTTGATATCTATACAATCGATAACTCATGGTTCTCTGTAATTTACATTACGTTTCAACAAATCACTACTTTAATGATTAACAAAATAAACGTTTTGAGAAGCAGAATAATGGTTATTGCTCATTTAATCATAATCATCACTGTAGATAGAAATTTTCCTCGATGTTACATGAGCAAAATTTCAGCAAGAAAGACTCAAATTAAGAGGTGGAAAAAAGAGGATGGGAGCTTTTGAAACCACAAGTATACGCTGCTCTTTCTCTTATTTTAATGGTTAACTGGGGCAAAATTTCATTAAGTTCAGGAAAGAACTGTAGATTTATGAAAAAACGACGAACAAAGACAGTCTGCCCATCAGCCCATCTGGGACACACTTCTTCATATTCAGAGATTAGTTTCTTTCTGAGGCCAAAGAATAAGCCCCCCAAAGCTGACTTGAAAACACACAAAAGCAAAATAAATAAATATATCAAATAAAATGAAGTATTCTTTAGTAAAATTAATATTTTCCAATATTAGTCTCAACAAAAAGTGCATTGTTCATTAATTGCGTTTGTATTAGACACAACATTCAAGATGGAAAGAAATAGAAGCTTACCGTTATGATTGCTTACCATTATGACCAACAGGTGCTGGGTGATTCGAAGCAAATGGATTATTAAACGTTTGTTGAGATCCAAAATTACTATTACTTATTTGACCAAAACTTTTAACCTGTAATGATAATTAACCATTTTGTAATAAATCTTTCATAATCAGACAGCATGGTTAAATTCTTGAGACAGAAATAAACTAACTTTGATTGTGGGTTTCTGAGGAGCATTTACACTGTTGGAGGACGTACTAGGAGCATGGTCCATTAAAAGTTTCGAGTTTTCTTTCTGCTGAACCATTAAACGGTCTAGATTGTTAGTGGAAGAGACGCTCATAGGAGCAGTTTGCTTCGGGTTTGACAGAAGTTTTGTTAGGAGTCTTTGATCTTGAGCATAATGTGTGTCCTGAGCGTACATCTGAGCATGGGGCTGCATCTGAGGATTCTGAAAATAAACTGGCTGCTGCTGCTGCTGCTGTTGCTGTTGCTGCTGATGCTGTAGTCTTTGGTAGTTTTGCTGCATTTGTAATTTCTGATTGTAGGCCTGAAAAACAATAAAGAAACAAAACATTTGGTGAGGTACACACATTATCATCACGACCGGTCCCAAGTCCATGTGACACATCCTTCCACATGGGGTGCCATGCGAAGTCCAGACTGGCGCTCTTTCTCTTTCCCCAACAAAATAATAAATCTCATTGTGTCACCACATCATAGTAGTCCCTCCAAGAAATACTTTGACTATCGTGGACGAGATTCTCAGAATCTCCAACACATCACAAATCAGTTATAAAATATATCTTATTTCTTTCAGTTACCCGAGAAAAGTAAGACATTAAAGAACAATGTAAAAATCTCCTGTAGGTTTTGAGTGATAGCAATGGGAATGACCTACTGGAGGAAATTCTTATTTTGGGACCCATGTTGTCTAAGGATAGCTGCCCAAAAACATTATTATTTTATAATACTTCATACTCGCATATTGATGTTTTCCCTGACATCATTGTAGCTTTAAGAGTATTACTGACATTGCCAATATTAGAAGAGAAAGAAGTGTTTTATAACTTAATATTATCAAGAATTACCATCGGTGTACCATTTTATGGACGCTCTTAATGGATTGGCGATGGATTGCTGAACACTATTGAAACAGACTCAATTTTAAATCACTTTCCCTTGTTGAAAGCAAGTAAAATTCTTGTAGGACAATTTCCCTTTTAATATTTCCCCTCTTTTTATTAATGGGGCTAAGTTTTGTTAACACCAAGTTCTAGTATCACTTCCATGTAAAACATCGTTACTTCTTCAATCTTCTGGTGTCATTAAAATGTGTAAAACAAACAACACTTATTACTTTTTATTTCATGCCCATAATGTACATAAGGATGTAATTTTATATACATTTTCCACTGAATTGTCATCACAGGGAGTGTTGGGAAGAGTTGTTAGAGAAGGATGCCAAAATAAATACCTCGCCTGTGTCACATAACATCCATGGACCGGCCCTGGTTAACATCATATGATTGCGGTATAGAAATGGAATTTATTTCTATTTATTTTGATGGAACTATTGTTCATTCACTGATCAATTACAGATTTGGTATTCACCAATAAATATTCAGTAGTATAGCTTCAACTAGCAAACACATGTTAATGGCACAGGGTATTGTTTTGTGGGCTCTAATGACCTTGATGTCGGCAAGTCATAAAGCCCCAATAAAAAAAAAGTTTTGTGGTTTCTTGATTATACATGGTATATGTTACTAGGTAAAAAAGGAATAGAAGAAGCTGAGTTTGGTGGAATAATACAGGTTACATTCACAGGCTGCGAGAGGTAATATTTTATTTGGTTTTGTTGAAAGGTTACTCATACAACCAAATAATGTTTGATTTCATCCCATTAATCTTATTCCCACATTCCATAATTTTTAAGTTTGACAAGGAAAACTGCGATAAAATTTATATCGAAGGTCAAATTAAATACCTATGTACAGGGATTTCTGTTAACTTGAGAGGTATTTATATTGTATTACGAAGAAAAACAAATGATGAAGTGTCAGAGGAACTTAAATAAAATTAAGTGTCAGAGGAACTTAGTTATTAAATAAAATTGTTTGAGAAATCTTTTGTTGGACATACTTTCCTGTTGTTTTTTCTAGTTTCCCTTTTACTGCAATTTTTTAATAAAAGCTGTTTCTATAAAAATAATCAAACTTGGCCAACAATGAAGGTTGGGAAATATAATATACTATTTCTACTGAATGGAAAATATCTGTTAAAATGGACCTGTTATGGAAAATACAATATATTTCTACTGAAGTAAAATTATTGAATTTATTGACCTTATTTCACAGACTGGATTTGTTATCTATTAAAGAAACGTTTCGACTCCCACTGCGGGCCATCATCAGGTAAATAATGAAAAATAAATTTGTTTCAAATATTGTTAAAAATTTCAATTATTCTTACAATTAGGACTAGATAGTCCCACAATGTCATTAAATGTGTTGTTTCTTAAAATGCAACAAGGAAGAGTTCTAAGAAGTGAAATTACATTTTGAGTTTTAAGGAATTAGGTTTTACTAGCTCATATACTTTGACATTACAAGCAATAGTGGATGGGCTTATAGAACTGAATACATTACCATCCTAGTCCTGTCCTGTAAAACGCAGATTACTACCTGCTATTTAACACAACAGTATTGGCAGATAGGGCGGTGTAACACAGCATGCGCAATTTGGTGTTTCACAGGAAATAAGACATGGCAATAGACATTCATAATAGATGTAGCCATACCTAACACTAACTGACAAAAGATTATGAGAAATTAAGAAAATATAATACACACAAAAGAAATTGTGAGGATGGAAAGGAGTGAAAAAGTTGATATGATCCCAATTATTATCTTGGCAACTGTATTCTTCCCACTGACCTAGAAAAACCAAACCTTCCTCGACATAATTTACTATCAATGTAAAAGATGGTCATTCTTTAAATTTGTAGAACTGGGCAAAATTTTTTTGTAAAAATATTTACAACAAAGAAGGTAGTGGCTGGTATATGTCCTGGACCCGTCCTTGTCCAGCCTAGACTAGAGAACTCACAAAAAAGAACAATGATAATCATAATAATAATATTATGTCTTTTATTTAGAGGTGAGACTCAGACCGTAGGGTCTGCTCTACTGTCTGACAGTCTGACGTCAATAAGAGGGCAAGATTAAGAGGAAGTTCAAAAGTGATAGAAAAGTTCCAAGTTGTTTTAATTAGAAAAGAGCAACCATGGCAAGACAGAAAATTAGATTCAACAATGGGACATGTTACCAATCAATTTTAATAATTTTCAGATTTGGTGTCCCAAGTACAGTAAAATCCCTTCAAAAGAGACCAGGAGGAACGGAAATTTGTCTCTCTTGAGCAGGAACTCTTATAAGTGAGAGATGGTCTTTTAACAGGTTGAGCCTAGTTTTACACATTTATATTGGATTGAGATGGTTGCAAAACATCCCAATAATTATTTCCATCATATTAAAAGATCCTAGAGCTCAATCAGGCATATTTAGAGTTTCCGTAATACTTTTCTACGTTGATAACACATTTGTTTAAAAAATTAAAAAAATAACACATACAAAAATGAGAGAAAATGAAGTTTACTTTGATGAAACATGATGGAAATCAGTACACTGAAGAAAACGGGGAAATTATACCGGGAAAGTATACAATATACTGTCACAAAATGTCAATGTATGTCGATCACTGTTTGACTGCTGTGGACTTGTGACTTAACAACATACTGTATTCCGTCCCGGTGGTACATGTAGAAAAGCTATAAGGGTACAGTTCATACCAACATAGCGAACGAGACTTGGCATTTTCAAAGGATGTATTCTTACATATTCTCTACACGTGCATCCCGGCAGCTCCGGCAAGGTTCTATAGCGCCAATGCTGATGCTATATAAACAACAATATAGAAGCCCATGTGAGGACATCATTGAAATTTCATGAAAAAACTACATTGTTTCTTAGTTGGTGGTCAGAATTTACTGAAGGGAAAGATGGTTTGTTCACTAGAAGTGGGAATCTCTCACATCCGAGTAATGAAAGCTTTTGTTTCTATACGTTCATTCTTAAGACAGACTGATATTGTCCACAATCTCTTATAAGCATGTCTCCTATAACCGGGTTCCACAGTATTCAGAAACCAAGGCAGAATAGCAAATAACCTGGATACTAAGGATCAACAAACACACGCTATACTGGTTGGTAAAAGTTTTGATACATCCCTTCTAAGACATCAGCTCATAGTCCTTGAAAAGAAACTTGACCTTTCAGGATAACAGTCGAGAAATAAGGTGATAGGTAAGTCAATTTTGAGTGAAGGTAAGAGTTCCAGGGTTGAAACAGTTCTAGCACAGCTGTGCCACCAGTTTACCAGAGCTGATAAGTTCATGCAAAAACTGAAAGACATTAGGAAAGTACACGTATTTTTGAGAACAGTAATAATTCTAAATAATGAAGAGAAAAAAAAAAATTACCTCGGAAGACACGTAATCATACAGTTGTCGCACAACCATGGAAAACTGAGTCTGAATCTCGGCTTCTGAGAAAGTAGGATTCTAGAGATAACAAAAATAACGTCTATTAATACATTACAAGTTTGTTGATAATTTATGATTAGTATATAAGATGTGTACTATATAAATAGTATGCAAAATATGAATACTGTATACAAAAGTCTAAGTATACAATATTTTAAAAAAATTAAAAAATTAGTAAAACCTTACTGATTTTATCAAATAATATAAGCATTCATTGTCTAACTTAATAAAGATGTAATTTTACAATACCTGCTTCATTATGTTCTCTCGTATGGAATGTTCTGATAAACCATAGCCACTTAGATACGTCAGGAATGCACGATCATCCCACTGGTTTACTATTAGAATAATTCAAAGCACATGAAACGCACTTGCCCAACGCATAACAACAAACATTAAATGTGCAAATTTTAGAGACTCAATTTTAAAAAGTTCATCAACTAACCATATGGTCGAAGACCTTTCTTTTCTTTTTCATAATCTTCCCAAGCAGCCTTCCGTTCATCTTCATTCAATTCTTCTTCCTCTTTATTTTCCAATAGAGTATCATGTTCATGGTATGATGTAATCCATGAATCTTCCTGTCTAACCAACTCAGCCAATAAAACATCCTATAAAGAAATGACATTAATAAACAAGAAACTAAGAAATATTATACAGTAATACAAAATGTATTCATTGTTTATTTTTAATCAATATTTCTGAAATATAGTCTCTTCAAAAAGAGGATAAAGATCCTCCATTAGCTACCTAAATAGTGAGAAAATATTCCACTTTTCATTCATTATACATAATTATTAATTTACATTAATTTAAAAAAAGCATTAATAATTTTCCATCATTTGAGAAGCGAGACTTGTTGGAGCATAGAGGTTGGTCACCCAGCAGTCAGGCCTCCAGAGCTCTACTCCTGCTCTTAGTTGCTTCTGAAGCTTTCTTTTCTAGAGTGGCATTTCTTCCATTGACTTAGTTTTGTGCCATTCTCTTTCTTATCTTTGTATGTGGTCTCTCTTGGCTGAACTTTTGTTCTTTTCAAGTCCCAAAGCTATTAGAGGATTCAAGGGTTAGGGGTATTCTCTCATTTCTTTCTGTACTGATTTCTTCCATTTAGTACAGGCAGGCTCGCTAGGATTATGGCAAAGACCTCAATAACAGCAAAGGTAGAGAAGATGGACTTTGATATGCCAAAGCTGGCAACCTATTGTCCAAGGTTAAGTGGGCAAAGGGCACAATGGTTTCACATGTTAGTGGCGGTACCCCAACAGCACCTGTTCCGCATGTTAGTGGCAGCTGATTTAATAAACTCCTCAGTGGTTAACAACCATAGTTGTAAATCAGAGATTGCTCCACTTAAGGTTAACTACCTTCAAAAGTCAAATATGGAAAGGTTTTTTAGGAAAAAATTTCCACCATTCTATCCAAAAAGAGAGCAGGAGAAGGCTACATTGGATTTGGTGGGTAGCCACCTAGGAGGCAGCAACAAGTCAGAGTGTTTGCAATCACCCAAACATTCACAAACACACAAGAACAGGATCAAACATAACCAAATCAACTATATCACAACACACAATATTAATTCTCTACTAAAAACTGAAAAACTCAAGAGCCAGATATATTAGATAAACCAAAAAAAACATTTTAATAGTTGGGCTTCACGAGATGAGAAATACAAAAGAAAAACCTTTCGAATGTAAAGGATATAGGATTTACAATGGAAAACATAGACAAAGGGTCATGAAACATTGTCCCCAATTTGAAACAAGGTTTATAGTAAATATAAAAATATTAGATTCTATAATTGATTTTAAAGCCATCTCACCAAGAATAGCAACTTTGACCTTTAAAACCACAAACAAAATTTAAACCATCATAAATGCCCAAGCCCCTTTTTAAACAAAGACCACGGAAGAAGTGGAAAAGTTTTGGGATCTCCTCAAGCAGACAATAAACCAAGTGAATAAGAACAACATTAGGATCTTATTAGGAGACTTCAACACCAAACTGAGAAAAGAAAAGGAATACCAAGATATAATTGGGAAATGGGATCCACAGAAATATACAAACAGTGATGGCCAAAAATGGTTGAACTTAGTAGACAGCATAACATCACCTCCAAATCCACAATCTTCAATAGAAGACCAAACAAACTTAAAACTTAGAAACATCCTGACTGGAGGAAAGGGGAATGGCAGCTGGATCATGTATGTATGGACAAATCGTTCACAGAGAAATCCACAATGTTAAAGTACGAAGAGGAATAGATACGGATTCAGACCACTATTTAGTCAAAATCAAAATTAAATTCAAACCACTAAAGAAAAAGAAATCTCAGACCAACAAAGAAAAGAGGAGTTATGACCTGTATCAGTTAATCAGGAATGAAAAATATAAAGAAATCACACAAATCATAAAATTAACAGATAATTTAGAAGAACTGATACCAATTCTGAAACAAGCTGAAAACTTGGTTCCTTCTAATCCAAGTAAGAGACACGCCTGGTGGGCTTCAGATTGTGATAAAATACATGGAGAGAGACACCAAGCATGGTTAAAATTTCAAACCCCCCACAAAACAGATGAAAATAATAATAATTATAATAATATTTTATTGAACCACATATCATAACAATGATGTATGGGAAGTCATAATACTAACAATAATAACAATAATATTTACAAGAATAACAAGAATAACAGGAATACAATGATTTTGATACATTTAACCATATTTATCGAACTTAGGTTAAGTAGAAGTTAACATAAGTACAATTATTTTCTACTATTACAGAATATTAATATTTATTTAGGCTAGGGTTATTAGATATCTATGGTAGGAATTCTGTTATTTTACTTTTATTTTATTAATTTTTGTCAAGGTCAATATTTATGTTAAAACAGTGTAATTTAATGTTGTTAGATCTTTTCCTGCATCATGGGTCACCTTTGTTCTAATGATTACCTGCAACAGATTGTACATCATACATTAGTTATTGTCATTGAGAAGAGGAATTCTTGTACACTGCACTAGTTTCTGTTGTAAGAATTGTTTGAGTTTCGTTTTGAATGGGTTCAGTGTATTGATGTTTTTTAGGTTTAGTGGTAATGCATTATATAGCTGTATACCTGCATTATGAGTGCTTTTTTTTTTTTTTTTTGCTAAGAGTGGATGTTATCTGTGGTAGATGGATATTTCTGGCCTGTCTAGTGTTGTGAACATGAACAGTGAAATTAAATCTGTAGAGTGGTCCTTAGTCTAGTANNNTTTTTTTTCTTTTTTTTTTTACAAAGTTCAAAGTTTCAAAAATGTACATGCATGGCAGTAGAAGCATTTTCAACTTTTCAAATAATGGTTTACATGAAGAAAGTGTATTAGTATTGGTAATTGTTCGTATTATTCTTTTCTGTAATTTTCTGTTTTCTGTAATTCTGTAATAACTAAAAATTTATTCTGTTTCTGGTGCTTGTCCCCAAAATATTATATCAAATTTTAGAATGGAATGGACATTTGCATAGTATACTGTTTGAAGAGTATCTGTTGTGCAATTTGCTGTAAGAACTCTGATGGCATAGTTTATTGTGCTGAGTTTCATATTCAGTGTTTTTAGGTGACAGTTCCATGTCATGTTACTTTGTATAGTAAGTCCCAGAAACTATGTTGTGTTTAAAGATGAGGTAGTTACCATTAAATTCGATGTTAGTTGTGTGTTGTTTAGATGAAAGAGGATTATGGAAAGAAACTATGTCAGTTTATTTTGTTGAAACCGTTGGATTAGGGTGGTATGAGTGGATTTGGTAGTGTTAAGTAATTTACAGCAGTTTTGGCACGGAATAAGATGTTTGTGTCATCAGCAAAAAGTACAATTTTGTGGTCTTTGATGATGGATGGGATGTCATTAATATATAGAATAAATAGTATTGGTCCTAGTGTGGAATCCCTGTGGAATTCCATGAGTGACATGCATGGGCTCAGACCGGTGATGTTTTATTTGATTTTCATGTTGGTAGGATACTTGTACTATTTGCTATCTTTCAGATAAATATGACTTTACCAGTTGTATCCTATTCCCCAAATCCAGAATTTTCTAGTTACTAAGGAGAATTTCATGGATTAAATATGTCAAAGCTTTTGTGAGATCTAAGAATAATCCAACAGGGATTTCTTTCTGCAAACAAAACTTCATTGAGAAAAGCAAATAGTGCAGTTTCAATAGATCTTTTTTCTCTAAATCTATGTTGGGAGTCTGTAATAATGTTCTTACATGTTAAGAAGCTTTTTAATCTGTTATTAATAGTTTTTCTTGTGTTTTTGAAAAACCTGTGAGAAGTGATATTGGCCTATAGTTTGTAACATTATGTTTGTCTCCTTTTTTGTGAAGCGGTTTTACGATAGCAATCATCAACTCAAAATGCCATCAACCTCAAAAACATCAGAAAAGAATTCACCCAAATTACCAGGAAAATCAAGAGGCAATCTCAGAAAGACCTAATAACTCAATAGAAAAAAACTACCATAAGACCAATTCTGGAGAATTTGGAAGACAACTACAAAAATACAGTCCCCCTATGTTAATTCAAAAAAATGAGGATAGAGAAATGGCGCATAATAACAAAGAAAACGCTGAAATCATGACAGGCATTCAATAAACTTTGGAACTGCCAAGAACCTCAGAAACTTTTAAATATTAACAAAAAATACCCCAATAAAGACCAAAAACACCCAACAGCGCAGGAAGTGAAGCAGCACTCAAGAAGTTGAAAAACTACAAAGCATGTGGAGAAGATCAGGTTTTCGCAGAAGCGTGGATGCTGGCAGTACAGTTCAAACTTCCTTACACATGGCTCTATCAAAAATTTGGATAATGAAAACATTCCCTGAACATTGGACCACAGCTGCAAACCATCCACTCCCCCCACCCCCCACCAA
>NNCF01126398.1:682133-695145 GCA_002313205.1 Laupala kohalensis | reverse complement strand
CACACACACAAAAACAGAGAGAGAAGAGAAATCCAGATAATTACAGAGGTATATCTCTTTTGGACATTATGTACAAATTTCCCCCCCAAAATCCTGTTTGGTAGAATTAAAGAACAGCTAGAGCGAGAACTAAATGAATACCAGGAAGGATTCAGACCGTGGAGAAGCTGCACAAAAAAGATCACCACTTTGAAATTAGTCATGGCATACTAAAGAAAATGTAACAAGCCTCTTGCAAGCTTTGTAGACTTCAAGAAGGCATATGACTGTATCCATAGACCTTCAATGTTAAAAATTTTAAGAAATGTTGGACTCCAGCCAAAATTAATCAAAATGGAGTTCACCTTAACCAACACATAATCTGAAGTCAACTTCAGAGGGGAATTTTCTGACCCATTCCTAATAAAAACAAGTTTATGACAGGGAGGTTGCTTGTTGCCACTGCTGTTCAACTATGTTTTGGAATATGTAATGAGAGTGGTACAAGAATAACCCAAAAAACATAAAAATTGGAACACCTAAAGACAATATAAGTTTAACCTGTCTGGGATTTGCTGATGACCTTGCTCTTCTGTCTAATAACATTCAAGAAACTCAGCAACAGGTTAAATCAATGCAGGAAATAGCACAGAAAATAGACCTCACAACATCCTTTGATAAAACAGAAAACATTATAATTGACCCTCCACTTGAAAACAAAATTACAATAGAAGAACAGCAAATCAAAACTGTAGGCAAATTTAAATATTTAGGAGAAATCATAACATATAATCTCAACGAGAAGCTGACATGGCTTAATAGAATAAACAAATTAACCAAAGCACAATATATCACCAAGAACACACAACAAAAAATCTCTCAATAGCCACAAAATTAAAGCATTACAAAACAGTTACGCAATCAGAAATAACATACGCAAGTGAAACCATTTTTAAAACAACTAACACTAGAAATAGACAGAATACTAAAGATTGAAAGAAGAATAGTCAGAACATGCATAAACAAAAAATATCAAGTAAACGGACACTGGAGACTAGCTTCCAACGAAACAGTCTACAGGGATATGGAGCTAGTAATAAGTAATATGGAGCTACAATCAGGAAAAAAACACATCTCATTCCTTTGACACCTAATCAAAACATCAGAAGACAGAATTATGAGGAGAATAATAGAAAAATTATGCAACAGCAAGAGCAGTATTAGATGGATTACAGAAATCAAGGAGGATATGAGCGAACTACAAATTACAATAGAGGATTTAAAGAACAAAACAGACAAAATGAAGGGGAGAGAGAGAGAAGAAACAAAAAACAAGACTAGAAACCAAAATCAACAAACAGACAATGAGAAGTGTGATTTCAGACCAAAAAAGAAACTTAGGATCTGAGAGAATGAAGCTAACTGGGCTAACAGGAAACTAAAGAATTCTTGGCATAAAATTGACTAAAGTGGTCCAATGAAGAGCATAAAATATAAATAAATAAATATATAAATAAACAAAGAGACTTGCACCCCAGATATACTGAAACATGAAATTTAAAAAAATATATTCATAATACTAAGTTTGAACTGAATTATATACTGAACTTTATACCAAATTAACTGCTCAAGAAGTGTTACCCAGACAATAACACTCATCACAAACAAATTTTCAGAAATATTAATTAGATATCAATAATCCAACCTCCATTTAGCTGTACTTACTTTAGGAACAAGAGGAGTTGCAGTGGAGCTTTTTTCATCAGGGTTAAAGATGTAAAGTTCTCGAAGAGCACTCATGCTGTAATGTCTCTCTATTTGCTGCTCGTCAACAACACGACAAGCAAGAGACAGTTTAGCGACTTGTCTGTTGTAAATCTTCTCCTCCATCGTAGCCTGTTCAATAAGAAATAAATCTAGACAATGCACAAATTGCAGACACCTAATAAAAAAAAAAAAAAAAAATCCTACACAAACCCATATCACACAATTTTTACAGTAACTGTACACAGACATCCCACTACATATTAATGAGACACCTAACAAAACGTACCTGTGCTAGAAATCTGTAAACATAACATGGTTTCGTTTGGCCAAATCGATATACCCTGAAAATGCTTTGCAGATCATATGAAGGATTCCACGAGGCATCAAAAATGACCACTCGATTAGCAGCAAATAGGTTTATTCCCAGGCCACCAGCACGAGTTGATATAAGAAAAAGGCGTGCCCTGTAAAGAAAAAAGGGAGAGAGAACCTAAGAATTCCACTATTGATACATGAATCTTCTGTGATGTACTGTTCCACTCATTCTATAACACCCTTTGTAGAAGGCAGCTCACAGATCACAAATTCTTCCTTTCTAATACAATCATGGGAGAGGTTTCATTGAATTACTAGAAATTGGAAACATCAAATTTGGAATTTCATTACCAGTAAATGGTTGATACAAATATAAACAAAACAAGAAAACCTTTCACTATAAACTGAATCATTTCAAAAATGGTATTAATCCTTTTAGATACATTATAAGAATACTAAAGGAGACCATCACTTCCTGCAGTAGTTTCAT
Organism: Laupala kohalensis; assembly: GCA_002313205.1. Taxonomy (NCBI): domain Eukaryota; kingdom Metazoa; phylum Arthropoda; class Insecta; order Orthoptera; family Trigonidiidae; genus Laupala; species Laupala kohalensis. Next base: position 692,594 of record NNCF01126398.1, on the reverse strand, counting down.
AACAAGTAGTACCAGAGCTGTCAACCCTGAGAAGTAAATTTCTTTTTGGTAATGACATACAGAAGAGAAAGTCTATAGGCAAAGACACAAATGGTAATTCAGCAAATTAATTTTTGTCAATACACAGGGAAAAAATTAGATAATCTCCTTTGATGTTGAAGTATGTAATTAAAATATAGAGTGTGTGTATACCTGCTTTTAGATTGACATAATAATAATAATAATAATAATAAACGTACAAAAATATTAAAAAACATTCGCAGACCTAACACAACAAGTGATGACAATATAATGCCAACTACATAACTCAGTAAATCTTCCAATTAAAATAACTAACAAAGTTTTTGTCTTTTTTTGATAAACTTCAAGGCAAGCTCGGGGGAAGTACTTATTTTGAAACATTGTAGTAAAATTATTTATTTACAAATATTACATTCCCACTTGTCTTCTTATTCCATAACTCTAGGTTTCGGAAGGCAGGTAAAAGGATAGTACAAATACTTCAGTAAGTACAGCCGAAAGCAATGCAACTTAATTAGAGAGCAATAACTCACCGCCAGATCACATGCTATATTACCATTAGTAAAGACTTATTGTTTCACAACAATTTTAATTTTAATAAATCACAAATTCGTTACTTCCAGACTGTCTGTTAACATACAGTTTCAAACATTGGCTAGCCTGCTCCTGGCATTAGCTGCGATCGTGAATGAGCTCTCTCTATTTTTCAGTTTAATCTTTCTATTTATTTATTTTTCTCAAGTTTTTGTGATTCAGTAGTTGTATTTAGATCCTAACTTTCATTGTAGTGTAAATTCTTTGTTCTGTGTGAGCGATAAGTGAAAAAACACCAAAAACATTTCCTAAGGTTTTCAAACCCATCGGACCGAATATAATTTCATATTGTTTTCATTCAAGTGCTTCATTCAAAGGTGTGATAAAGTTTACATAAGAACAAACGGAATCATAAGTTTAACTTCTTAGTGCATTAAAATTAATTATTTTGGTGTATTTTATTATAATTATTCCAATATTTTACAATTAGTTTTCTTGACTCTTTTGTATCTATTTACATAAAATAGAATAGTTATTGTCAAATTAATTAATCTCCAGTTGTCGTCCTAAATAATTTAACATAATATAGAGTAGTTATTGTCGAATTAAATAACCTCCAGTGGTCGCCCTAAATAATTATTTCAATCATTTTTGTCGTCGGTTTGTTTATGTATTTAATTTATTTAATATCTCATTTGTAACTTCCTTAGTAATAAATGTATTATTATACCAATATCCTTCATTCACTGTTAGTTGTCAGTTTTCGTGTATTCTCATTTGCTTTTGTCGTTAAGTTGCTAACTAACTCTCAACAATGGACACTATTGCATTCCTCAACTCATTCAAAGCTGATCTTCAGAAGGCGTACAATGACTTGGTACATTATATTGACACAAGGATCAGTGTGCTGGAAGAGGTCAATAAGAACACGATCGGTAGTTAAACTACAGTTAGGAATTCTCGCAGTCCTTCCAACTGCTATCACCCGATTAAACCAACGACGCATGCACCACCCCAACTCTTCACTCAGAATAGGTATAGTGTGTTAGATGACATGTCTCTGTTTCCCCCCTTACCTCCTTGTTTCATCTCCTCCCGTCCTGTACCCAAACCTGTTCACAAACCACGCACTGGTAAGTACAGCCGCCCAAAACCACATAAAGAAGTGCTATCCAGAGATGAAGCCAACACTTCCATGCAGAAATCAAACGTGCTCATATTACCTGATTCGCATGGTCGTCACATGTTCTCAGTTTTGCGTGGCCTCTCTAAAATGGCCTCTCAGCACACAAACAGTACTCTCTAGCCTGCCTCCATGCTTCAACGTTCCACAAATAAACCACAAAATTAACCTGGCAAACATCTCCCTAAAACATCACCTGGCAGACACAAAAATCACATTTTTTGATTTGCAACCACACCTGACTGCCAAGGACTTTACCCAGCACGGTTTACATCTGAGACGGTCTGGGAAACAGCACTTCGGTTCTCTCCTAGCTTCACATCTGACCTCACATTATCCACCTGCCCCTTTACCCACTCGTACACCTCCTCCTGCACCTACCTCATCTCCTCCTCCACCTCCCTCTACTTCATCTCCTCCTCCTCCACCTCCCTCTGCTCCGACCTCATCACCGTCTCCTCTTCCCATCTCCACACCCATTTCTTCTCCTGTCCCCGTTCTTTCACCTACTGCTTTGGGTGCAGTGTGCAGGTTTGAACCGGAACTAGAAGCTGTACCAAATTCAAAGTCCCCTCCTCTATCTAACGTCGATTCCATTTCTCGTGAATCACAATCCCTTCGCAAAAATAAAATAATTATATTTCATCATAATGTCCAATCCCTTTCAAACAAATTGACAGACATTGAAATTCTGGTACAAAAAAAATCCATTTGATTTGCTATGCCTCACAGAACATTCACTTTCAACTAACAACATCAACGATACTGCTATTTCTAATTATTATTTAGCAAGTTCTTACTGTCTGCAAAATTTCAAAGGAAAAAATCCCCATGGAGGTACGTGTATCTAAGTTCGTAATGATATTTTATCTTCTCCACTGCCAGGCTATGAGAATTTCTGCATAGATAGTGTGTTCGAATTATCTGCAGTTAATCTGACCGACACCAGTATCGTTGTTTTGTTTATTTATAGACCTCCTCAATCAGATCTTGACATATTTTTTCGAACTTCGAAATTGTTTTAAAACATATGACACATAAATCTACTAAATCTATCGTTATATGTGGTGATTTCAACATCCATTCCTTGAGTACATCCGAATCAGAAATTCACCAATTAATCGAGCCAGTTACAGCGATCACCTTGCTCAAGTATTGACTATTAATAATAAACTAAAACCATTTACAAGTTTTCACGAGAATTTAATAACACAAATCAATCCATATTCATAAATTATTTGCGTGAAGAAACATGGAAAGATGTTTACAATTGCCAAAAAACCGACGACAAATTCAATATATTTATCTCAATATTCTTAAAACATTACAACTCTAGCTTTCACATAAAACGCAAGTTAATTAACACAAAGAAATACAATAGATGGATCACCCAAGGAACAAGAATTTCTTCAAAAAACAAATGCAGTTTATATTATCTTTCAAAACGCTATAACCAACCACCCGAATTCCATGATTACGTTCGTAAATATAAGACTATTCTTCGAAAAGTAGTCTATGCAGCTTAAGTTATCGAAAATGACAGGCAGGTTCTAAAATCAAACAACCGGATGAAAACCATGTGGAATATTGTTAAAAATTACACTTCAACTTTGAAAATACGGAGATGTAGCGGAGGTATGCAGGGTTCTTTAAGTAGGGTTGCTCCAATGCCACTGACCAGCGGGAAGGACCCCCTGTGCACCACCCCCCCCACTAACCCTGGAATTCATTTGAAGACCTAGTCCGAGCCGATTGGTCGGGGCTGGGTTAGCCCCCGATCGCCCGTCTAGAAAAGGCCTAAGCAAGCGTATTGGCACGCATCCTTCTACGTATGCATGGTTCCTCAACTCCCCAGGATTCCCATTCCCTCCGACACGGGTCATCATGCATGGCAAACACATGGGTGAGCATTCAGCACACAGAGAATACTAGTAAAGAAGATAAAAAGTGATAAAAGTGAAAAACTAGGGATATAGGAGAAAATTTCTTTGTCACAAACACATAAAACATATTAAATGAATATTTTGTATCATAACACACCAACATGCTTCCTCATGATAAAACAAGTCATATTTTACTAGGTTGACAGTTGACTTATATGATTTTTTAAGATTGGCGTTATGTTTGATTAAGTTTTAGATGAAGGCAAAAACTCTAAAATTGTGAAGTATATATGTTTTTCATGTCATACATGTGTTATACAAATGTTATGAACATTTACCATTTATAATTAGTATTAATCCTAAGATTTCAAAAATTAATGTGTAATAATTGCAAGTTATTAATATTGAATTCAATTTGATATGATTGTGACAAGGACATGTTTATGTTTCATGAGAATGTTAAGTGTTATACACCTAAAGAGGATGGTGTTCATAGCTAAAATGTTGTGTTTTCAACTGTTGTTTTAAACAGTGTGTTACGGTGGGAACAGCACTACAAGTTACTTAAATTGCTTAGACGTATAATTGTTTTCTTTATTTTTATTGTCATTGTCATAAAACTCAATAATATAAACAATAACAAAGAAAAACATGATTTAATTTGTAACTATCAGTTAATAATATAGTACAAACAATATTGAGGAACTGCTTGACTCGTTTGAAATGCACAAGACCATGCACAAATATGTCGATGGAGCACAACGGTTTCGTGATTTACGCATTTCACCTCAAAGGAAAAAGTGAAATATCATTCTCACATGTCCGGTGACCTATAGATAAGTGATGTAAAAAATACTACAAAGGAAAATGCACTACAAATCAAAGTAAACTTCCATCACTTTCGTGATTTAAAAGTTGGTCTTATTTTGTAAATAAGAGTTTTCTCCATAAGACGCAATGTATTGCACCATCAATCATAATTGAATTATTTCATTGAAATGGACGGTGAGGTATGTTTTTCTAGTTGAAACCACAATAAGTACTTCTTGTTTCTCTGTATATTTATGCCGATTTCAGATATTTTAGTGATTTAATTCTACCCATGCTAGTACTACCTTCAAGTCTGAGAGAAACAAATTTGTGGTTTATTGACTAAATTATTTTAAGGAACTATTCTTATAATATAATTTCATTGGTTAAAGAACTTTGAAATCTCTAAATAAATTAAAATTATTTCTCACCTCAAGTTATCTTCCCTGTTAAATGCTTTGCACCAAGCAGCGCGATTTTCAGGAGACGAGGAACCGTCCAATCGAAAATAATCCAGGCCAATGGACCAAGAAGCTTTGAATCCCAATAAAGTTTCTTTTGTTTCATCTCTTTGATTGGCATCGTCAATTTGTGAGAGAAAATATTCAATCAGATCCAATGAAAACAGACTCTGACTGAAAACTAAACTGCAAAACAAGAAGAAAATAAATTATAACATGCCCACTAAAATACAAATTCATTTCAACATGAAATAAAAAAAAGAATAGGAGTGTTTGTGTTAGCCCCTATATTACTTATTTCGATCGATCTAAGTTTCCTTCAGTCAGAACACCTTGCTATTGAATGTCATAGCAATAAGTTATTTCAAAGCATAGCATAGAACAGCGCAGCTTCCATACACCTCATCTTCTTAATACACACTCGCCATCCACCCTAAATGTTGGACATTCATTTGCGCATCAAAATATGGAAATACAAGAAAGCAAAACTTACAGATTTTGAAATGACGATTATTGTGAAACTAAAAGAATATTCCGAGAGATTCAAGAGAACCGAGATTCATCAGTCAAACTCGATCTCAATTGGTTCCATAAATGAGATAACGTTTTGCAAACGATTTCAAAATCTCACTAAAATGCTCAACAATATAAAGCTAAGATTCCTGAACTCATTACTCTATTATTTTTCATAATAATTAATAATGTAGTAAAAATTTATGTTTGAATGTTTTTTTTATTAAATTTATATTCATGCTTCATCTATTGTTGGTTGTAGATCATGTACAGCGTCAATTTGGTAATATTTTGTATTTTATTCCCTGTGTTTTGTATAAATTTGTTAGCCTCAGTACTAATGCTCAACGTGGCAACCTGTTCATCGCAGTGATTGTAGCTCATTTGGAAACAAACTCTTGTGTTTATGAACGTATGTGTCTCGCTCTTTCATGATTTATTTTAAACACGGATGTCACAACATGAGAAGAAGAATGGTTTGTAAATTCTAAATCTATCTTTATTGGGGTCTAGTGTACACTGACAAGGAAACTCTCATTACGCTGATGTGTTATTCTTAATTTCACTCAGTGAAGTCATCAGTTTTTTATGTCAATCATGGTTAAACATTATGAACAATTTTTACCATCCAACTTCACTCTATTTACCTTACGATGGGAATTTTTTTTGAAAGACCTTACTCCAAAATTCACTGGAACTTCATTCAATGGTAAATTACTTACATTGAGGAAGTCACTGCAGTGAATTGAGTTAAGTTTTGCAAATTGAGTTAAGTTTTGCATATTAAACATGAGTAATATAAGAAATAATTCAAGTACTCACAGTAGAGTTACTTCAATAAAATATTAATTGGGTGATGTGATATAGTAGGCCCAGATCACTTCATGAATTTACGTGTTTCGCTTCTGTGACCATTACAGTACTCTTAGTTTTGTCTTTCACCACTCATGCCAACAATGCGCCATTAATAATCAACTAAATTTCAGGTTAATCAAAATTAAAAAAAAAATTGAAAAATCTGTTAAGAAAACAAAATTTCTACTCACAGTTTGTCACCAATTTTATCACATTCAGCCAAGAGGGTGAAAAGCAAAGAGAGTTTTCCACTTTCTCTAATGTCATCTAAAGCAGATTCATCAGAAATAAACTGACGCCACCAATCTTCTGGATTCTTAAATTCATCTTTAATTTCCTCTCCTTCCTTCTCAGACTCACCTACAATGACAATAAGAATTCACATAATAAATAATTTCAAAATCTATCAGGAACATACTAGAAATATACCCATTGAGGTACAATAATATATAATAGAAAAGTAACAGAACATAACTTTCAAAATAANATTCTTTGGTTTTGGTTCCGGTTCCAGTATTGATTTAACTCAAGACATAGGTGTCCAAAACATAGGTAGTTATGTTTACTGATACACAGTATGTCCCAGACAAACAAGTATTACAACATAATATAAATTTTGTTGTAAATGCAAAAAAGTAAATAGGTTTACTTGCCTTAATATTTAAAACAATCTTTTAAAAATTGTTACAATGGTGGCAAGACACCACCAAAATGCATTTACATTGTGACAGATAAAAAAAAGTTTTATTGCGATTTGTTGGTATAACTTGCAGCAATGAGTAGTCATTATATTATAAATATATAACTGTTATGGTGATTAATTAGATTTGTTACTTCAGAAAAATACTTACTATCACCAGATTCATTCGCCCTATTCCGTGTTCTTGGTTTTCTAACAGGCTTTTTAGAGGGTACTTTACTTTCGTCACCACTCACTTCTTGAATGTCAGAATCTGTGGTTTGAGAACTTGACGACCGAGTATCCGATTTGTCAGTCCCGGAGTCAGATGCTATGAAATCCTTCAAAGAACCTTCTGAATCGGATACCATGAGCCGCTGTAGACAAAGATAAAATGAAATAATTCATTAAGCTCAACAAAACAAATTTTATTATTTGAAAGGAAAACTTAAATTTGAACAAACCTTTAATACAGCTTTTTCAGAATTCATTAGTAAAACACGCGGATGTGTCCATATTTTTGATAATGCTTGGTAGTCCTTAAATAAAGTAGCAGTTCTTGATTTAACACCATCTGTTCCATAGGGGGTTGCTATATTTTCCAAATAATACTTATACAACTTCACTTGCAATTCTGTGAGTCTAATAGACAGAGCATACTCAAATTTAGGTGGCAAGAAAGGTGTCAGAACTGAATAATCATATCTCTGTAACAAAAAGATTTGCGATGTAGTGAACACTCATAATTTCTNTACAAACACAACCTACCCCCCCACCCCCCCCCCAATAAAAAAGCCATCACTTTTGTTTTAACTGTGGAATAAAAACCCAATGTATAAAAGCCAATAATTTTCTCTTCTGGAACAGAAAGACAGGATTTTAGCTCGTTATAAAACAGCTTTTACAAAACAATCAAAACAAGTTTGGAAAGTTAAAAACTATAGTGAAAAGTGACGCCTTTTTGCACAGACTGGTCACTAGGTCTACTGGACCAATACTTGAGAAATAACAACTTAACATAACTTATACTGATGAATAAGTTACCAAGAAATGTATTTGTGTTCTCAAGTAGTTTTGTATCATTCGATTTTACAGTGTTTCACATTTTTCCTGAACTCAAAATTTTATTTAATTGTACTAGCAAATTAGAAGCAACTACTAATAATTATAGTTCTCAAGAGTCATGCACAATTAAGTGAAATATTGTCTGGTTGGTCATACACTCTATTCAGGATATATTTCAAGACCCATAGTTCAATACTGTCCTCAACTACAACTGACTCTTTTTGGTAATCATGTATGATCACCCCTATATCAACAGCTCAAAATTCTCACCAACAATTTTTGTCAAAATCGCCTCCTCCTCAGTTTCGTACTAGTCAATGTAGACTCTACATCTGTTTAAATGGAGCACATCTAAAACATTCTTTACACCATGGTATTAATACCATGGTTTTAATTATAAATGCAAATGGAAAATATGACTAAAACGTTCTTTCTTTCTGTATTCATTGATTCTCTTTGTCTGTCCAATGCTAACTTTACTTGACTTTTACAATTTATCCTATAAATGCTATTATTAGGAAGTATTTTGTACTCTGTATTGATTTAATGTTTGTACGTAAATTTTCTTTTGTGGTGCCAAAATAATATAGACATCTTAAAAGTTTTCCAACATTTTAATGAAGTGTTTTTCTCACTCGTGTTTCAAAACACCTCCATGTCGTCGTCTTCTTCCATATTCCATCAGAAACAGGGAGTCAATTATTTTTCTCCGCTGGACTGTTTTCATTATAGCAAAACTACCTCCATACTCCTTCAATTCGTTACTTCTCCAGTTCATTTTTGGCCTTCCTTGATGTCTGGAACCTTGAGGATTCCACTGAAGTGCATAGCACGCTATATCATTCTGTCCTTTTCTAAGGGTATGCCCTACCAGGAAAATTTTCTCTGTTTTATTTCAACATTGATGTTCCCCTGGTTTGTGCTATTAATAAGGATTTCATTGCTGATAACATTTGGCCACCATACCTGCAAAATATAATGCAGGCATTTATTTATGAAGACCTGGAGTTTCCATTTGGTGCCTTCAGTAGTAAGCCAAGTTTCACAGTAAAACGGATTTCACACACGAGTTTAAGATCTTTATCTTTGTATATTTCAGGATGTTGGGAGATTACCACACATCTTTCAGCATTGAGAATGTCCCTGTTGCTTCTTGTATTCCGGCATTGATATCCTCTCTGGAACCTCCATTTGTATCTATAACACTTTCAAGGTATACAAATTCATCACATAGAGCTATTTGATGTTCNAAAAAATTAAAATTTTTTTTTTTTTTTTTTTTTTTTTTTTTTTTTTATTTTTTTTTTTTTTTTTTTTTTTCACATTTACTTTTAGACCTACTTTTTCAGATTCATTTCATAAATCAGCCAAAGTTTCCTCCATGTGTTTGTGTGAATGAGAAAGGAGACACATCTGCGTAATCAAGGTCTTCTAGAGAATCAGTCAAGTTCCAAGTTATACCTCTTTTGCCTCTGCCGGTAACACTTTTCATTACATCAGCCATGACAAATAAAAATAGAAGAGGAGACAGTAAGCACTCTTGCCTAACTCCCGATAATGTGTGAAATTTATTTGAGAGTTTCCCCATCATGAAGTACTTGACAAGTAAATTGATTATACATTTCCTTTATTAAGTTTATGAATTTATCCAGTAGTGGCATCTTGCTCTTAGCTCCTGCCACATCTGGTGTCTGTACACAGAATCAAAGGTTTTCTCATAATCAATAAAAAGTCGTATAGACAAGGTGACTTCACTCAACTGATTGCTCGATTATTATGTGTGATGTGCATATACAATCAATTCATGACCTGTTCTTACAGAAGCCAGTTAGTTCCCTTCAAAGAGACATTTCTAGAACTTGATTACACGTGTTTCAGTATGATTTTACTCAACAATTTGCCAACTGCGCCGAGAAGCATAATACCCCTCCAGTACTTGCACTTCCTCAGATCTCCCTTTCTTGGTACTTTCCATTCCTGTGAGTATTGTTCTTAAACCCATATTTGGCAGAATAGTGCGGTCAGTAAATGAGCAGAAGAGACTATGTTCACTTTCAAAATTTCAACTGGGATTCCGTCCTTTCCTGGAGCTTTCCCATTTTTTATTTCCTTCAGATCAGCAATTATCTCTCTTCGGGTGGTGCACTCATATCAACATCCAAATTCATAACTGGCACATTCTCTGTACAATCAGTGGTAGTGCTACTATTTTCATATTCTGAGGTGAGCAGTGCCTCATAGTGCTCTTTCCATCTTTCCAATTGTTCTTCCGCCATATTTTTTTCTTCTTTTTTTGGTTGGGGCTTTAGGGCTCGTCAACATCAAAGGTCATTAGAGCCCATGCAAGTAGGGAAAAATGCAGTTTCGCACCATAGAGAAGAGCCGTAATGACTCTTCCCTGTGTGTGGGACTCGCCGAATATCTCGACCATACCCACTAAAAAACCCTCCTGAAATC
>NNCF01126398.1:665854-681220 GCA_002313205.1 Laupala kohalensis | reverse complement strand
GGACCCGGTGTTTGTAGAGGATTAGCTGAAAGTATACCCTCAACATCGGAGCTGGAGTGTTCTTCTTGTCATGATGCAGAAGATCGAAAATAATCTTCGGCTTGTGCAAAGCCCAAGGGGGAGACTTACTAAAACCTTAATGTAAGACATTAGGTGTGCGTATATTTAGGGTTTCCAAAATTTGTTTGGAGCGATATCCAAAATACATAATGCCAAACGTATCATTTACTTCCGCTTACTTCCGCCATACATAATGCCAAACGTATCATTTACTTTATCAGGCAATACAAGATCCAACAATTTGAGGATAATCTGATACAGTTCTTTCAAATCTTTCTGTTTGTGCTACTCCTTGCGCTTCGTCCGCCATGTTCACTATTTGTTGCCTCTGACCACCTCTTGTATTTTGTTTCACCATATTATGCAAATCTCGATATTGTTGAGAGAGCAACTTTTGCATATCTTTATTTACACAGTTTAGTAGATTTTAAACTCTTTTTTCCTTTCTTGTATGTTATCCCATGTGTGCCTTCATATACTCACCACCAAATAACTCAGCATCGGTAAAGCAAGAGAAACAGAGTTCTAAAAAAATGTACCGACTAAATCTTAATGCATAAAAAGTATAATTGTTGTGATATAAAACAAACCTTTTCTGTAGACATTACCTATTGTCTCACAACACTTCAGCAGAGATTCCTGCCATAATAATAATAATAATAATTTTATTGTCAAAAACAGTACAAACTGCGTATGACCACGTGGAGGACAATTAACTAATTTACTCTCCGAAAGCAAGCATAGGTGAATGAATGTTTTTGATTATATATACAAATATTGATAAATATTGGTAACAAGTTGAAAACAATTTACACACAATATAAAAATAAAACAATGAAAACAGAAGAAAAAAAAACTTGAAGGTCTGTTTTATATCAACACAAATATGATTGTATATGAGAATAATGTCAATACATTGTTGTATTGACTGCACTCAAGTTCCTGAAATAGTTAAACAGTCAATTAAAAGTTGATTAGATGGCCAATAGGCACTGATACTATGATATATGCATTGGTAAAGCCATTTCCTCTCCAAAAAAGAACACAATGTTGACATGAGGAACAGGATGTAGTGCTCTTTGACGCATCATCATTACAGGGACACCGAAGTAAATTTCCAATTATTGACACTTAACTTTTCCAAATCACAATAGCCATTCCACACAAAAATTCCTAGATTCCCACTTGACAGTTGCGACAATAGAATATTTCAAGTTAGAGGAGTGAACAATAACATAAAAAATACTTTGGGGACTTGGAAGTCACTACAATATGTCAGTTTGTATAATATACACTACACTTCACACTAACTACTGAACAATGTAATTACATTGCATGGCTGATACCACATAAATAATTCATAATAACATATTATCACTTATTTTATTTTGTTTTCTGTTGTTTTTTTCATCTTATCTGTCTAAACTTTGGATTTGGTTGGCATGTGTGCTGTTTTCGCATATATTAATTCACATTATACAATCAAAAACACCGACAAGTGTTACAGGATTTATGTGCTACATCAGAAAAATCACTGAATATATGACTGCACAGGGAGAAAATAATTTAGAAACATACTTAGGCCACATCGTCCAATCTATTAAAAGCAAAAATGTAGTTACTGGTGTTAACAAAAAACAGTTTCAAAATAATTTTCAATGTTATAATTCCCTTTAAAAAAAAACAACAACAGCAAACATTTGCTTTGAAGACTATTGAAAAGTTTAAGCCAGATCACACGCGTACCATGTGATTCAGATAAACTTTTCAACAAAATACTCACTTGTACACTACTATCCAACATTTTGTGTAAAACATGAGCTCTCCTCTTCATGACTTTCACATCGTGGGATGTGGAGTTCTCATACTGTCCATTATTTATTGGATTCACAAAACGGTTCGAAAACTCTTTTTTTGTACCTAATAGGTTGGGTTTCACAAACTGTACCATACAGTGATCTATAAAAAAGTAAAAAATAAAAAAATTGAGCAATGAAACTAGTCATGACCAAAATAGACAATGACTGACAGAAAAACAGTTCTAATTCTGAAAAAATTACTCAAAAAGGCCCAGATAACTTAAAATTTAATTACTTAATTTATTTTATTTTATGTCTTATGGAGAGGTTCAGGCCATTTGTGGCCCGCTCCTCCACCGTTGCCAGGGAACTTATGGTACCGAACCGACATTTATCTGGAGTAGGTGAGGGAAACCCCAGCTGAAAACCTCACCAAGTTCGGCCAAGCAGGGTTTGAACCCACGCTCTACTACTCAACGGTATCGAGGTAGTGAAGATACTACCACTAGACCACTGCTGTCGGTAAACCACCGCTGATGGATGATGGTTCCTATTTTTTCCCCATTATTCAGTTTTACAACTGATCATGTTCACATTATTACTGTATTTGTCTCCCCCTTTATTTCCCCAAAATTGCCCAAAAATGCAGAGGGGGAGGGGAGCCATTTTGGGTTTCAGGACAAAACATATCCTTTCTAAAATACTTAGATTTTACTCAATTTCATTAAGTCACTTCAATAATTATGTGACACAAGTCGGAAAAATATGACACATCCTTAAAAAAGACAACTAGTAAATGAGCGTCTGCCTTCTCGAGGCAGGGATAAAAGTCATGACAACACCCGATAAGACAGGTAAGAGGGATATAAAAATGATAGAAAGAAGTAAAAAGGTTTAAAGAATCGAGAGTCTTGCGGTGACAAACGTTAAAGGCAAGGCAGTCCGTGAACATGGAGACCCATAAGAATGGAAAAAAAAATTAACTAATTTTCTCTCTCACTTGCCTCCCAATAGAAAACTATGTGTCAGGGTGGGAGAGAATGATAATATCTGGACAAACTTGTTATTCATGCACTAATACTGTTTGGTGAGACTATCAAATGCCTTGATTGCATTGAAATTAAACAAATAAAAATATTTCCGGCATAAACCTTGTATCCCTGCAGGCTTTGAAGGACCTTGAGGATACACAATGGCAGCTTCTCTCCCAATACACATTTGATACACAAGTAAAAACTAGAGATAGGACATCTGAAGGTGATAATGCTTGTATTACATAACCAATATTGCTCAAATAAGTGTTACTTATATTCTAGATTTTCTTCACAAATGAATATAAACCTTATTCTTAATTTTACTTTCTCTTGCAAAGTAACTATAAGAACTACAAGAATCCAAGAGCTTAAATTCAGCATACAACCCGATTCTCAGAAATTGGCTTGTGTAGCATTTATTTCCATTGCAACCCAATCATATCATGGTCTAATACAAAATTTGGATTTCAGTATCATGAATGGAATTATTAAACCATACAAAAGCAGGCATAGACCATGAAAAAGAAAGCTCTAGCTCGAAGAAAAAATTGTTTACTTGTTATATTAAATGTTGTGCACATGTAAGTGTGACATAGATGTAATCTATAACTTATTACTAAGGTGCATTCAGCATTATTTTACAATAAAAGACACTTTACCTCTGTTCATCTTTATTACTAACAACAGAACAAACAAAAATAAGAAAAGGTGTGAGGGGATTCTTCCCGGCTGGAAATATTCAGTGTATCTTTTTAACGCCGCACTAATAGGAAGTGAGTATTCCTGGAGGGAATTGGAACTTGTCAGCAATAGTCAATTTGAAATGACCTGATTCAGGTTTTCCTCACTACATGAATGTGGTTGACCTTAATGGTGCAAAAGGTGTTCAATTGTGTATTTTTGTGTGCTCTGATTACATTGCAATTATTAACAGGTTATAAAAAATATCATTTTTGTACATTTTTTATTATTACCAAAACATTATGCTTTTATGCACCAGCACAAGTGTCCTACTCCTAGCATTACTCCCAATACATTGCATTCCATGTATTCTTCACACCTTGCCTCTCTGTTGGGCATGTTTTTGTACTCCAACAGTCCAGTAATTGTTAGACTCAGGTATAATTTGAAAACTAACAAACTTTTTGAGATAAGAAAACTAAACTCTGCAAGTACTTACATTCAAGAAGGTTGTTTTGCAAAGGAGTGCCAGTTAGCACAATTCGACGGTTGGTTTTTAATTGATTCATAGCTTTGGAAAGAGCACTACCCTCATTTTTAAGCAGATGTCCTTCATCACAAACAACAAGGTCAGGACCTGCAATAAACCAAAAATAATTTTCGCCTTATCAGTATGCTTACACCTCTCATAATAAGTAAACTAACAAAATAAAGAAAATGGGCAATGTGAGTATATTACAAAATCCTTAATACTCTAACAGAGAAAACAAAATCTAGACAGCCGAGCTAAAGGCTCAGAGAGCAATTATGTACACTTACAAACATAAGGGATACATCATATATAATGAATGATCAAAAAATGTTAAAACCAGTACCATTGTACAATATCACACAGACAAAAATAAAAAATAATCATTTCCCTTAGTGGGACTCAATCTACGGACTTTGCAATTGCAAACCTAGCACACCCTAGAGCCTTCTTGCAAGGAAAGAAATATACTGTAAATACATGTAACAAATCATCTGTGGCTCCTGTTGGTAGCAACCAGGTATAAGAGTGCTTTTTGTTTTCTCGAGTAGTGGCCGGTCCAAGTTTCCAAAACATTTTTCTGGTATAAGTTTGGTATTGAACTTTTATGTAATGTGCTGTTGTAATACTTCATAGCTGAGACGAGAAAAAATCTTTTTGCATAAAAAACTGAAAATATAATTTTTTTAAACCATGAAAAATGAAGAAAAAATTGTTACCTGGTTACCTATAAATTCATAGAGTTTTGATTATTTTACCTTATTTATCTAAATTCTTGAGCTTCTATTCATGTATATGTAAGCAACTTACTCTTTTTAGAAAATTTGTTCTGGAATTACCTCTTTATTCCAGTTAAATGTATTCTTAACTAATTACTGTTTTTTAAGTTTGTATGAAAATTTTCACTGCCTGATTAGAGAAGATACTACATTTTTGAAATGTTTAGACTAATACGAAAGAAATTTTGCAAAAACCAAAAATTTCTGACAAATTATCTCATTTATAAGAAAAAATTGCAGTTACCTGAAGCATGACTGGAAGCCACAGATAGGCTTGTCAATAGCATAAAATTTTGAACTGAATTTAAACTGTAGCGAGTAGAATTAATCCACAAGTTCCTTGATGGCAAAATACTTAAAATATAAATTTTTATATAGAATATGAAACTCCCACAGATTGCAATAAAAACTCAACAGGAATTTTCGTTACTTAGCTATTCTCTATGTAAACGAGTCAAAGTTTGGAATCTGTAATGTAGGAATTTTCGAATATAAGAAAGTACAAAAATGAACCTTTCATGGGAAGGGGACCATGTTAGATCACTGCACAATATTGCTGTTTCTTGGCACAGTTCATTGGTTCGGCATTAGTAAGTAATTCAATTGATATTTCGTGTGATAATTCAAAGTGAACTTCAGAAATTCTCAAATATATTTTAAAACTGGACTTTGAGAATGTTTCTTCAAACACTAATGGTGGCATGAGCATGATAACACAAAAATCGTTTAACACAAAATCACAGTCTGAATTCAAACATGAAGTGGAGCATGTGGAAAATATATATTCACACAATATAAATTTTAACTGTAGTAATTCCATCGCAAATTCCTGAGATATTTTACTCCGTAAATAAGTTATTGTCAGAAACGTAGGTATAAAATGTGTATCACCATGTGCAGGACAATGAATTAATTAACTCTCCTGAACCAAGACAGTGGCCATCCCATCAATACTGATCAAAGGACCCAAAGCTAGGGGAGAATTTAACATTTTCATGCCTTATGGCAAAATCATTCCCTTTAAACAAAGCCAAATAAAATAATTTCAAAAAACTTAGCCATCTACTAGTTATACTTATTGCTCACCTACAATATATATATTTTTTGTTTTTTTTGTTTTGTTTGGGGCTTTAGGGCTCGTCAACATCGAGGTCATTAGAGCCCAACCTACAATATATTACAAAAATAAACTAATGCAATACAAGTTCCCAAAGAGGCACATATAGTAACCTGTGTTAGGGATCTGGCAACTTAAAACTAGAAAGTAAATTAAAATAAATAAAATAATTTTAATTAAATTTTTAAAATCAACTGATTGGCGCAATTAAAATGAGTCAAAAGAGATTAACTAAGTGTTGTATATTTGATACAAAAATCTTTCATGTAATTAAATCACTTTTACCATACATATTTATAAATAAAAAATAATGTGAAATATTTAATATTTAAGGAATTTTATTTTCACATTTCCATCATAATTAGTAATAATATGATTATGATTTTAAAAATATCCCTAAGTAAAATATATAATTTGTACCAAAATAGCAATATAGTGAGATTTTGTGTTAATTAATTGATTTTGCTTCACTTTCCGATTTAAACAATATAATTTGGGGATCAAATAGTTCAATATTGTATTTTCTAGTTGTTGTATTGTCTAGTTTTTTAGCTTACTATAAAAAACTAGACAATACAACAACTAGAAAATACAATATTTCCGTCTCACAAATTTAACAGATCTATAGGAACAGGAGAATGATTACATAAGAATTCTTAATTATTTTTGAAGCAGTATTAAAAATGGAATAGAAAATTAAAAGCACTCTGAAAGAGAATGAGAATCTCATGAGACACAAGGAAGAGTTGTAGATGATACGAAAAAACAACTACCTGGATCTACTAAGGCCTTTCTAATTGCTTCTATACTTCGTTTCTTCTTGCCTTTAGCGGAGCATAATGTGCGATATGATTGGTAACCTATTATCATGACACCTCCACTTTTATGCCAATGGCTAAGAACTCCAACTCGTTCATACATTTGTTTGTACCTAAAAGCATGAGAAAAAATCCAGAAGTCGGAAATATTTGTTTAACGTTTAGATATTTACACTACAAACATACTTTGTTAATTCAAAAACTTCAATATCATTATCTTCAACTTCATCCAGCCATTTGCTGAATTCACTAACCCAATTAAGAACTGTACTTAGAGGGCATACCACCATCACCGATTTTATCTTCTTTGTTTGTTCATTTGTCAACAAAGTGTGAACCAGTGTTATAACCTAAAGAGACAAAAAAGGAAATAACATTATTTTCTTGAAGAACTTATCGCAATGAAGTCCTGGTTATCTTGGACAATTACTTAAATATATACCAATGCTATTTTATGAACAAAAATTTACTATTCAAATTTTATCTTTCAGATCTTATTTCAAGGGATATTTCCACCACATTCACAGAACTTGTACTTCACAAACACACTGTAAATTAACTGGCTATGAGAGATGAACTTCGCAAAATGCCTTTCTTCTGCTGGAATTCAAAATTTAACAGCCACAATTTATATTTGCACGGTCCTGCACAAAAAGATATTCTGCGCGTAAGTTTAAGATAGAACACACGAATTCTTTCACTTATCAGAAAGTAACGCAATTTATAGACACAGAGACACCATTGCCCAGAAATTTGGTATTCAAATATTCAAATAACAACCTAGAGCAGTCTCCCCATCAACATGTCTAAAAAATAAATAGTAAATTAAAAATATGTTTAAATTATATATTAGGCAAATTAAACTAACTGAACAAACATTTGGAATAAAAAGACTTCTCAAATAGTAAATTTAAATAGATAGAAAAGTCAGCAAATTGGTAAAAGACAAAAATTAAAAGGGAATTAAAATGATTAATAAAAACACTTCTAAAGTTATATCTCTGATTAAAACATAAATTTATATTTCATATGCCACATTATTTTCAGTGCACAAGACCAGTGCAAATTGTCAGAAGATGGAGAATTCATCCTTCAAAACACGCATTGAAGAGAAACTTTTTTTTAGCAGAAATAATAATAATAATATGAAACACAACACACCAAAATTTACCAGGAAGTTATACCAGTGAGAAAAAATAAAACATGATCATCAGTAATAATAATAAAGCATGGAATGAGGTATCCCAAAATAGCTCCTCACTCCCTATGAACTGTATGTATATGTCTGAGAAAATGTATCGAAATAATAAACATTATACAGAAGAACCCCTCTAACTGACCTCGGATTAACTGGCCTATCCTGTGGAAGTTTTCTCTCTCTTTCAGTGTACAATAGCTGGCAGGTAGTGGCTCAAACATAGATGGTTTGATGGGCCTTTGCAGGAAAGTTCTTGGAAAAGAGTTTGAGAGTGTGTGGGGCTTAAGGTTTGTTTTTTTTGGGGGTGGGGGAGGTTTTACGGCTCATGTCGACATCCAAGGTCATTGGAGCCCGAAAAACTTGCACAGGTAGGGAAAATGCAGTTATGCACTAGGGAGAGCCAACATGACTCTCCCCGCGTGAGGGACTTACCGAATNGGGGGGACAAAAAATGAGAGAGATGAGGAAAGTGAAAGATACCCTAGCCCTAATGGCGCCGGGATCGAAAAGAACAAGAGGTGACCAAGGGAGGCCAGAAAAGAGAAAGGAAGGAGCATGGCACAAGTAAGTGGAAGTAATGCCAGACTCAGCTCGGGGCCCCGTGTTTGCCAAACACATACTTACTAGATGTAAGTCCCCTGGGGGAGGGGGCTTTGGGATTCGCCAGAGTGATTCCTCTCTTGCTCTCGAGCATATTTTTCTAGGAATCAATTTTTTCGTTTTGTACATATGTGCTTACAGTACAACAAATTGAGTTGCAATGTTAGCTCATTTGCTTGTTTACTCGAGATAACCTGATGAAATTTCATGCTCCTTTTTTGAACAAAAATCTATTTATTTTATATTACAACGAACCTCACATTAACCAGCCAGGGTCTGGGTCCCAACCGGACCGGTTGAGAGGGGTTCTTCTGGAGTAGTAAACATAGTTCAATGCAGTTCCATTAACATGCACTTAACAAATCAATAACTTGATTGGAATACAAAATAATACCTGTAATGTCTTGCCTAGACCCATGCAATGTGCCAATATGCAACCTGAACCTTCAGTTTTCTCCAACTGCTCCAGAGATTCAAAACAAGCATCCCACATAAATTTAATACCTTTTACCTGCAAGAAAAAGTCATATTAAAATTCTTTAATTTCTGAAATGTGAAAAGAGTTCACTTTTGTCAGCTCCATTTCTCAAAACAATTCAAGGAGACATATGTCATGATATTTCTATCTCAACTGCTAACGGAGTAATACAACTAAGCCATCACACATTTAATTCCCAATGAAACTACTTTTAATCTGTCAATGTAAAACAGCGAGTCAGGTGCCC
Source organism: Laupala kohalensis (assembly GCA_002313205.1). Lineage (NCBI taxonomy): Eukaryota > Metazoa > Arthropoda > Insecta > Orthoptera > Trigonidiidae > Laupala > Laupala kohalensis. Next base: position 671,880 of record NNCF01126398.1, on the reverse strand, counting down.
ACAGTTAATGAGAACAGAAATGCACATGAACATTCTCCCTCTCATATATATTTGAATTTATGAGAAGCAAGAAAATATGTTGAAGGAGAAACAGACTGATACTCGAAAAATTCTTACTTGATGCGGTTTCAACTTCTTTACCAATGTTTCATCAACTTTCAGGAGTTCCTTCTTGGTTTCCGGATTGAAGTCGAGAACCAATTTGTCCACAACCTCACACTCCTTAATTGATATGTTGAATATTTCATTATACTAAAAACAATACACATTAAAACTATATATTTCAGAAAGAAATTAGTATACTTTCCATCAATTTTTAATCCCAATGACAATGAATCAAGAACAAAATCTACCAGAATTTCACAGATTGGAATGTACCACAGTTTAAATACTAACCAACTTTTGCTTTTCTGCAATCCGCTTTCTTCTCTCTTCCTCCTCTTCAGCCGCCCTTTTAGTTGCTGTTCTAACATTGTCATCCTTCAAAACACGTCTAATGTTCTTACGTCCTTGACCGGGAGTGGACTGAAATATAACACATTTATTCCATCACATTCTTCACTGTTCAATTATTACATATATTCATACTGTACATACAAAGAGAAATTTGAATTTTTCAAAGAGGTAAATGTAAAATTATCAGTACCTGGAATACATCAACAATACACATGGTTGGAGGAAACACTGAAGAAGGTATCTTATGTACTTTGCTATTAAAAAATCATATATTTAAAAAGAGACTACAAAAATCAACAACAACATTAAATTAGCGATTGTGCAGATTCTCCACTAACATATTTCCAATTTTCTTTTTTCATTTCCCTGTTTCTTTGTTCCAGTTGTTTGTTTTCTTTATCATGTATGGTTGATTCACAATTGTAAATAACAAATATTTTCAAAAGATATCAATAGAATATTTCATTTACACAAAAAATCTGACCAGAATTAATGAATTCAACTTCCCCAACAAAAGAACTTATTTAATATATTATCAACAAAAACTGTGCTTTAATTTTCTTTATCTTAAGATGAATTATTCTATTTCATGGTCTTTTGCATTTAATGCTGATAATACAAAAACAAAGTTATAAACTCACATTAATTCTATTTTATAATATTTAAGTACAGTGAACTTGTATCTCAGAGTACAATAAAGTGTATGAAAAAACTTAAAATCTACAATTTCAAACATACAAATTTAAAATGAACAAATTTTAACTTTCAATTCTCAATCGGTACCTTTTGAGAGCTGTCACAATCTTTTTTTCCTCCTTCGCTATCAGAGGAATCCGTCAATGGTTTTCGGATTCGCCGTCGTTTCGTTTTCTTCTTCTTCCTGATTTAAAAATTTGTATATGATATCTTACTGCACAATTTCTGTTCTTTCAAAATCACAAATGTACTGTAAAGTTCACTTACTGAGATTTATCACTATCAGAATCAGAATTGTTACTTTTGGATTTGTCTGATACACTGCTCCCTTTGCGTTTTCTTTTGCTACTAATTTTAAATATTTCTTCAGAATCACTGTCGGAACTATCGGACGTTAAGATCGCCACATCTGAGTCTGAATTCATAGCACGGCGCTGTCGCTTCTTTTTACTGTAACATAAATTGACATTTTTCTTCACTACTATAAAACTAAATAACATAAAGATCATTAATTTATAATCAAAATTAACGTTTGCAATTTTAACAAATTTTCCATTGCTAAATGAATGAGCCAAATTCAATAAAGCAAAACTTTTTAGTTCAAATGAATGACATATTCTTATAATAAATCAGGACTTGCAATTAGGTCTTTAACTTACTTAATTTACTTACCACATTACTATTATATTTGAATTAGAAGTCTGCTACTAATAATGTTGTGAGTAAAAACGACTTTCTATTGCCGACAATTTATTCTTCACTCTTCTTACATGTGCATATCAATGACACTTAGGCAGCTGTAAGAAGAGTGAAGAATAAATTGTCGGCAATAGAAAGTCGTTTTTACTCACAACTATTATATTTGTTAACCACACTGAGTTACAAATGTATTAAACTTGTTAAGTCAACATTTTTATGAATATTATTAAATTACCTGGGCTATGACAATTTGTTATAAAAAGAAGTAATCTATTAGAAATCTCTAAACAAATTGTTGTTGCATGCTTGATACACTACACCACAATTAAAGTAATTCATAAAAATTTCACCTTCACATTCACAAGAATCCAAAAGAAGGAAGATAAACAAGGTAAAAAAGGGGGAGAAATTACTTTTCGTGCATTAAGAGCCATTACCATTTCATGCTGTATTACTGACTACAGAAAGCAGATAATTTGGAGAATATATGCTTATACATATTACCTCTGTTTCCCTATAAGAGGTCCATCAGATCCACTACGAAATTAAATTAAAATAAATAATTTTATTTTTAATACACATTTACATTCATCAAAATTAATTTTAAAAATAGCATTCTTCCTATTATCTCCACACATACACAAAAACCCTACATCCTAACTATTACAGCAAACACTTGGGTAGGATCACAAATGATTTCATAGATCATGATTACATGAAGCTATGCTCAATGAGTCATAATAGATAAAGCTGAAGCATTTTGAAGACAAGATGGAACTCCTTTAAGATCATTAGGAGCCAAAGCACCTCAACCATATCAAAAATGTTTCCATCTGACTTGAGAGCAAGTAATATTTCTCCTCTTCAAGTAAGTATTGTTGAACTTGGAGGTTCTGTTTGAGAATGGTTTGTTTTCAAAATTAACACATCTGCCCACCACCAGATGAATGTCAGAAGAGTGTCATCACTCATTGAAACTAGTCCTGCGTGTATAAAATGCATGGTGTATTTAGTGGATGTCACTTAAATTATTAGAATTCATGAACATTAAAGAGAATGCGATAAGTATCATCCCTTGCTTTGGAGTGACTAAGTTTCTGTAAAGGATTTTTGACTATGAAATAGGACACTGGAAAATTGATAATAACCGCTTTTGACGACCTGAATTCCTTTTTTAGAATATTTCTTAAATAAAGCCATTTCATTCAGGAGTCCATGGTTAAAAGCTACCTACTGCACCATTACTTCTACAATATAAAAAAATGTTTATTTGTTTTTATTGTTATTTTAATATATTAAATATGTCAATTGATCTTGTCCTTTAACACACCATTGCTACAGTACTATAGTATATGAATCAGATTTATCTCAACTCAACCTTGGCATGGGTTTTTCACCAGTTTCCCTTTGGGATCCCAGGTGGATCTTATATACAGACTCTCTAGGCTCTTATCTAGGAGCGGATGATAATAAATCTCGAACTTAGTCTTATTTCAATACTTAATAAAAAAAAATTCCAAATAATCTATAGCTCGATGATAATATTACTTACTTGTGGACCATTTTTGTGTGTGTTGTATTAAATATAAACTTGTTGATATTCTGTTCATATTCTAACACATAGCTAACTTTTTATTCTTATCTACAGTGTTGAAATTTTCAATCTGCCTCTGGCTTGATTGTAATTGATGGGATGGTCCCTCGCTTCCTTGCGGAGAGTAAATTAGTTTATTGTCCTCCACTTTGTCACACGCAGTTTGTAACTGCTTTTTTAACAATAATTTTATTTATTTATTTAATTATTATAAATTAATATTTCATTGCGGTGACTTCACAGAAAGCTTTTGAAGCAAATACATACTAGAACATTTTTTGATAAGTGAACACATGCACAATAATTTTTTTAATATTTACTTATTTATTTAAGTATTTGATAATTAATTTGAGAATTTCTTTAGGGTGGCCAGTATTTTTCTAGAAGATATTTCCCTTACATTCCCAGTGAATATTTACAATTTTTCCCCGACTATTTTGCAAATTAAGGCAATTCAGTTTTCAAGATTTTATAGTATTGTAAAAAAGTGAAAGAAGCCTATACCTTTCGTCTCTTTTATCCTTGTCTTTTAGTTTCTTGGCATTCCATCGTCTCTCATCATCACTCGAGTTAGATTCAGAAAGCTTCATACGTAGCAATTTCTCATTTCTCCAAGCAGCTTTCTGAAAAATATTCACAGACAATCTTAATAATAAAATAGTATACACAAACCACACCAATCAAAACTATACATGTAATACAAGATTTTCCAATGAACAACTAACACGTGGCAGCGACACACAAGTAAAACTAATACCGATCTATTTCTTTCAAATATTTAACCAAGAAATAACTTATTTATTCCCCATGAGCAGAGCATGGATTTTGCTTGTTTCCCTTATTTTTTCCTGACTTTCTATGGCTTTGAAGAATTGATTTATACTATTATTAACCTCTGGGGGCCATTTGAATTTAATTCAATAGTGCCTGTAAAGGCATTTCTTCAAAATTTTTTGTTTGAACTCTGTAATTTTTAGGTTAAATTACTACTATCAATAAAAATTTACATGTTTATTTGATAACTTTAGGTCAGGTGAAAATGTAGATGAGCCAGGAATTGAACCTAGGACTCCTGCTTCGATCACAGGGGTGTTAACCACTACACCACCCATTCGCCTTCCACTAATTTAATTTTTGTGTACATTTCTGACATTATTAACACACAAAATGAAGTTTCAAATAGTAAATGAAAAATATGAGAAGATACTAATGTAGAAAGAATATCCAAATCCAAGATTAAATAAGCACAAGAAAACAAACGTTCAATAAGAAGAAGCATAAAAGACTGGATCACGTGACATGACGAGATGAATGCAGCCAACTGGAAGCTAAACATGCCAACCAACCCCTACAATGATCAGCACCAGATATTTCTAAGTAAGGGGCATTTCACTGTATTATATGATCTTTAGGTTAGTAGCCCACAATAATGACCACAAATATTACCCATACACCCAACAAAGCCAAGACAGGGCCAGTGGTCAACCCAGGGTCCCCAAATTGGTCAGCAAAAATCTTATACACATGCTATTTTGAACACAAAAATACTATAAAAAAATTGATTTAAAGTAAAATAAAACATACATGAGATTATGGTAAAGTAAGTCTTTTCCATTTGAATGTTTTAAAATACACTGGTGCTGAGTATGCTACTGCACAGTGCTCCTTTATTTTATTTGAGTAGAATGCATCTGAATGTATCAGATGCTTTGTACACACAAAAAAAATTAATATAAATAAAGAAGATTAAAAACCATGTTTTATAGTATACAACATATGAGGAAATATGAAGTCTCTGCACAAGAGTATAAGAAACACAATCTGTACTTCATGGTAACATATACTGGCATACCTTTATGCATAAGGAATAAAGTGCATTTTTTGCAAGAAAATTATCAGTACTGACCAAAAATTCCTGGAGTTATCTTCGGAATACTTTTTTTTCGTACATATTTTGAAACTACTCAAAAACGAACAAAGCTAAATTTATTAGAACACCATTTAATGAATGGCAACAAAAAATAGATCTGACAAAAAGAATACGACAAAGTGAGTTGCTACTGGAAAAAAAATTCAATGTATTAAAAACTAATATAATTAAATAAATAAACATTATGCTAAGAAAAGTTAACTGGGTGAAATACCTTTGTAACAATTATATCACTATCATCACTGTCAACACTATCTTCTTCCTTTTCCTTTTTCATTGCCTTCTCTTCCTTATCTTCTTCAGTTCCATTTTCTTCTTTCTCTCCATTTTCTTCTTCCTCTCCATTTTCTTCTTTCTCTCCATTTTCTTCTTTCTTTCCATTTTCTTCTGTCTTTCCATTTTCTTTCTTCCCCTTTGTTTTATTCCCTTTGGCTTCCTTATTTTCTTTCTTATCACTTTCATCCATATCCGAATCTGGCCCAACAAAAATGACTTTATAGAATTATGAGCAAGAGAACACTGAAGCATTGAAGATTAATTCAATAATTTATCACTTGCAAATTGCACCAGAAAGAAAAATAGAGAACCAAGTAAAGTATTTGAGTCATATTACATAATTAACATTATACATTATATATATATATATATATA